>JAGDQP010045565.1:0-15560 GCA_022664845.1 Lepisma saccharinum
TGTTCCTATCAACATTATGAGAGATTGGTTAAATGTCATCTTAATGGCAAGGTAAAACCGAAACAAAAATAATTTAACAAATAAATAAATAGGTTGTGAAATAAATATGATGAATCCTTATCTCAACTGTTCATAAAGACTAAGAAGTGTGATTCTGAAGGGCATAATGTTCAATGGTGCTGGATAAAGAGGCTCTGCTTCAAGAAGTCAGCGCCAGGTACAATTTCTTTTGCTATGAGTTTACTCGAGTATCGACAACTTCACGATAATCCCAGGAGTCGTGGAAGACCTCTTAAATCCACTCTTAAGCAGCTCTATAACCTGAAGTTGATCAAATCTGAAGACAAGAAGTATTTGGTCACACATTGTTTATCAAGTGTCATCCCAGAAGAATATCACCAATGGTACCATGCTATTCCATCAACGAGTACTTTCAAGAGGATAGGCAGGTGAATGAAGACTCTTACTAAACTGCCTTTCAAGTACCTGTAGTTCACTTTCCATTGTAGATTTGTTTATTAAATAAGAAATTATCTATTTAAGAAAAGAAAACGATCTGATCAAACTGCTGTACCCAGACATGCAATTTCATCCACGAATTCGAAGATTACAGAATTCCTGAGCCTAACAACGATGATTTGCAGGTAGATGCTCGACTCTTGCTAAGTTGTACCAATGAATATCTATCACAATTTTCAATTATGTATCTACATATTGCATGTCGATTTGATCCGATTATGCTCATGACCATGATATATTTAGTAAAGATCACCCAATTTTCCTTGCTCGATTCATGTCCATGGTCGATACTTCTATGTTCTTCCTTAATTGTGTGCTGCTCTGGCACGCATTTTCTAATAGTTTTTAAACCATTCTTGTCTGAATTGAATGAGCAACTCAAGAGCTGTCTCCTTATGGACAGTGGGCGATCTAAATAAATTATGCATTTCCCTTCGATAACGTTAGTGCAGGACACTTCAAATTCGAATACATTATAAAATGCCAGGTTTGCTGAATTACATCATTATGAATAAATACATACCTTAGAAACAGTGATTCCTGTCGTCTTCTTTAAAGCGCTTTGCGAAAGAATTGTTACCGTTGTAAAGAGGACAACAAGGATCACTATTTTCAATGTACTTACTTTAAGTTCCTTGATAGCATATCTAACAAAACGGGACCTTATAATCCCGCTTAATCTGTCCGTGTCCAAAAAAAATACATCTCACGAACAACATGGTGTAGAAAAATGGTCGAGGTGTTGCTGGAAAGGTCTTAGCTAGACTAGCTCAGAGCCACCGGAACAGTCTAGATTGGTGCAGTGGTTCAGTGTTGTCAGTCCATTTTTTAAATATATTTTTTTTTTCAAATTTCTTTCATTACGTTAGACCTATCGGTACTAAAATCGGCATAAACATTATTTGGCATAATAGAAAAATACTATGGGTGTCCGCGTTTCCAAGCACTCCACAGTTGTCAGTGTTGCCAACCTATTTTAATATATATATATTTCAAATTGGTTCCATATCGCTGCACGTATCCGCATCAAATTTGGCATAAACATTATTCGACACAATAGAAAAATACTGTGGATGCCACCCAACCCAAGCATTCGAACTGTTAGTGTTGTCAGCCTAATTTAAAAACACATTTTTTCCATCTGATCCCATACCGTTATACGTATCCGCAACGAACTTGATATAAATATTATTTGCAACAATAGAAAAGTACTGAGGATGCTCCCGTCCCGAAGCACCTGTTGTCAGTGTTGTCAACCTATTTAATTAAAATGAATGGATGTAAGTCTGGGATATCAAGGGACCCTCGGAGCTTCCGCGCCTGTTAGTAGAATCGCAGCGCTCACTAGTTTTGATAAAAATTGTCCTCCGTGCGTGAAAGTATGTTACTACTTACATTATTATTTTTTATATCATCAGTAACGTTTCTATAATTGAAGGATACGCCCGAACAAGGGTTACAAGTGTCTTTCACTATCATTGTGCAGTAAGATGATATTATACAAACCAAGTAAACATATAATTTATTTAGATTAGCAACACTGTTCAAAAGTAACAACTCTGTTTTCAAGAGTTGTTCTTTTCTTGCAATAATCATTTGTACAAGACTAGTTTAGAAACTAGTTCAAATACTGCACGCCAGCCAATTAAGGAACGACATGAATCGAGATATGAAATTTGGATGATTTTTAGTAAATATCTCATGGTTATAAGCATAACTAGATTATACCACACACCAACTTTGATATGTTGTGTGTTTTCATCTGTAACACTTATGCCTTGTTGTAAGTAAATCCCTTTCTTTTCATCCTTAATTTTACCTTAATATTTCATTTATATATACATACCCTGTAATCTGAAATTACCAGGATATTCACTGATATGTACTTTCCAACTTTTAGAAAGCTCCTAATAATTCCACTGTCAGCCATTATAATTACTTGGCGGAAACATTTATGTGTGCTTCATATTATATATATTTAAGAATATATAGAATGCCGAGCTACATTTTATTACTGTCGAAATTAGTATTGTATTCCAGGGTAAATATAAAATTATGTACATTTTACCATAGCCAAGATATTTAAAAATTTGTGTAACTACGCCCGAAACTTGATCACTGAAGCCAACATTTTCACATGAAACAACGAATAATTGGCGGAATCTAAAATTTTATAGTTTTTTTATAACAACAAGGAACCATGCTTTGTGTTAAATTTCATCGAAATATTAAATGGTGAATTACATGGCCTTCATGGATTGATATGGAATGCCCCATAAGTTGGGCACGAGTAGTAAAACATTACTACTCTTCCAAGTAATCTTGCTTTATAAGAGTGACTTGAAAATCTCAGCAAGAAATTAAAATAACTTAACTGTCCAATGTAGATGAGTCACACTTTAATACTGTGTTTTCTTTCGTTATGTAATAGTTTTTTCAACGAAAAAAAAAATACATTTCCTTAGTTTACCTTTCAGAAGAAATCCTGAGTCCTTTATTGTCTTATGTTGTGTTTTCCACACTTTGTAGATATGATAAAATACTGCTGCATAAAACTGGTTCACAACACTCATCACTTGCTCCTGTTGATTACATTCCCTACAAGGAAATACAATTGTTAGTTACACGTGAATAATGTATACTCAGATTTAGAGAAAATGTCCGAGGGACAAGTTTCGCTTTAACAACGACAAGCTGCAATGTCGCAAAACTAAAGCAAACTTCATGACAAGCAGAACCCATTAGATGACCATTTTTAATCTGTACTGAATACAGTATTATCCTGTTGTCCCACTGTATAAGTTTTCAGACTTAGAAAGATTATCCCATCCATCGGACACTTTCAATGAATCTGACCGCACATTTAATCATTTCTGTACTGGCTCATTTTAACTGGCATAAAAATATGAAAACACAAAGCATATTTATCACGATGAATTTGTCTTAACTATTATTAGGGCGCCACATGAGCTTGTGAACTTCTAGCTTTTGTTTAAGGGTACTCCGGACTACTGCGTTCGGTGTGTACTCATGGGGAGGTAAACACGAGAGAATGAGTTTTCAAACTCCTAAGAGTTCACCATAACAAAGTAAAACTCACTGAAAGTTATCGTGTTAACTTTCCGACTACGGAGGTTCAGATCAAGATGTTTTGTGACTGTAGATTGCTAAGATGAAATATGGGAATGAGCGTCTGGCACAACAATAATTCGTTACCTTGTATCACTTACTGCGAAGATGGAAGTTTTAAGAGGCAGCAGACAAAATAAGTGTTCAATTTAACATGGATATTCACACATTGTTAGGAATATCATGGTTTCATCCCATTCTTTCGAGAAAAAAATCACTTAGGGTTAGTTCTACAACTGACCGCTCAGCTTCTAGTAAGCGCTAAGTTGAGGCCAAGTCTAATGAGAGTACGCAAAATGAGAGTTGGCCTCAACTTAGCGCTGACTAAAAGTATATCTGTCGATAAGATAAGATAAAATGAATTGTATGGGCGGTAACAGCACTCTGGTATAGCTGTTGATTGTAGAACTGACCCTTAAAAGCTCTTCAACACAATGCATGGCACTGTAAACGTACGTAAGTAAAGGTTGCACTGAGTAATTGTAATTAGAAATAAAATTTACAACAACAACCTCCGCAAAAACTTTATGAAAATTTTGATTATAATAACCTTTAGTTTAAAGAACAAAATGCCCGCGAAACTTTTACTTATGTACCTTCAGAACCCCATGCATTATGTTGAAGTATCAATTATTGAGTAAATTTTCCGAAAAAAAAAAATGGGATGAGCCACGATATTACTTACTAGAAATGTGTGAAAATCCATGTTATAAACAGAAGACTTATTTTGCCGGCCGTAGTAGACAAGTACCTCTTAAGGCGTTAACTTCATTTTTCACGCCTTCAGAAAAACTAAAGAAAAAAACAAAAACATCGCAACACACGGAAACTTCAAAATGGGAAACGACCTGGCTACACTAAAATAGCTGAACATAATTCAAATTTCAGCTTCACACTTCTTTCGGCACATAATTCCGTATCTCTTTCATTTACTTCTACTTCCATTTAGGTGGGCATGGCGTGCAGTTCTGTCAATGATCAGGAGGTTGTGTTTGAAATTAATCGGGAATTTACATGTTTCAGTTCTTTTCAAAAACTACAATGAAAACGCTGATAAAAAGGACTTTTTATTTTGCAAATAAATAAATAAGGATAAAATACTGAAACCACTTCAATTACAAATTAACTGTTATTAATTCTCACAAACTGAACCCTTCTTTACATCTTTAAAAGTTTGTAGTTTACACTCATATCTCTGTGAATAGGGAAAAAATAATGTACTTACCTATTTAACAACCCTTCCCTTAAAGTTTGCAAAGTCATGCGTGTCATGTTAAGGCTCATTATAATGAAGGGAAAGCATTGGTCCTCTTGTAAAGACAGTTTGTAGATATCAAGGGCCATTGGTGCGGTGTCAGGAGTCATCACAAGGAAAAGAAGTTGCAGGAGACCAAGGATACCAACACCTCGTAAGTCTGTGGACGGATCATTTCCCTGCAAGTAAAAAGAAATCGTGATCTTCCACTAATCAAATTAAAAATGAGTTTCACTTTCATACTGAAACAGGAAATAATCACTTTACAAACATATCTTAAGAATACCATTCACTCTTTAAGAAGACACTGTATCCGGAACACAACTACAGGCACCAAGCCGCCGTAGCTCAGTGGTCGAGCGTTGGCGTAGCATTCTGGAGGTCGTGGGTTCGATTCCAGCGGCCGACCATCCTGACTGAGGTATTACTTCAGTCACACCAGGCAAATGCTGGGACTTTTAACATAGGCCCTGGCCGACACCTTCCCGATTCCTTTCCCTCCCCTACCCCGGCCTGAGCCATACATGCTTAAAATGCCATAAATTCAATTCAATTCAATTCAACAACTATAGGGATTCTCCAGGAAAGAGAAATGTTAAAGGAATTATATTTCATAATAAAAAAATACTTACTTGGCTGTCAACTTATTTCTGTAATCACTATATTGAGTAGGTAAATAGGATATAATGTCAGACCTCCCTTTCAATACAAGTACACAGAAAATCCTCGCACAATTACTACATAGAACACAAATCAAAAGAATACACGAAACTGTTTTCGAGCCCTCCTTCAGTCCTGGTGGAAGGAGGAAGGATATTGGAGTATTTGAATTTTTATTATAAGACCCTTAGGCATCTGAGGCTCAGGTCGGGGTAGGGTAGGGGAAAGGAGAATGTTGGAAGGTAGACGTCAAGGGCCTATTTTGTAGGTACCATCCCAGCATTTCCCTGGTAAATGAGGAAAAAAACCTGAAAAAACATCAGATCAGTCAGGATGGTCGTCCACTGGGACCTTCTGAATGATAAGCCAACGCTCTAGCACTGGGCTACGGCCGCTCGGTGAAGCAAATGGGAATTGAACAGGTTTAAAATAGTGGGTAAAAGCTTTGTCAACGAATCTTGACAAATTCTTTAGATCTCAGCCGTTAAAAAGTGAATTTCATATATTCGGTGACAAGTTTTTTGTTTCCCCAATGTTTTTCTTAACCTGTCCCATCCCATGTCCTTGTTCCTTTTATCACGACTGAAGAAGGGCCTGAATAAGAACTCGAAAACATTTTTGTGCATTCTTTTGATGTTTGTTCTATTCGGTAATTATGCGAGGATTTCCTCTGTACTTGAACTGAAACATAGGACTTATTTCTGTAGTTCTCAAATAGATTACCTCAACACAGACAGAAAACCAGTATTAAAAATGGAAATAGTTAAAAAAAAATAATGTAAGATTGGTATGAATTAGTTTATCATGGAATTCGAAAAAGCATCGGTTCCAAATAATAAAAATTTGTATATTCCCCAAGATCACGCAAAATTTAACTATCTTCTCTAAATGCCAAATTACACCAGTTAATGCCCCCACAAAAGATGTAGAAAAATCGTTCATGAAGTTCAAAAATTATTGCGCTTATCATCTAGAATTTTTCAGAGTTTATGAAATGTACATTGTCGGCAGCCAACAAGGAACAACGAGTGACAGCCTGTTTGTCCTTGCTCACTCGGCACCTGAACACACCCATATTTCATCGCTTGTGAATTGGTGACGAAAAGTGGGTCCAACAGACACTCCCAAATGTACCAGACATTGGTTGTCGCCACGTGAACCTGTTCTTTACACCTCAAGACCACCTCTGTACCCACGAAAGGTTATGCTCTCTGTACGGTGGACTTGTCGCCAACTGGTGCATTACGAGTTCCTTCCACCTGGTCAGACCATCACTGCTGACCTCTACTCACAGTAGTTGCAAAGGGTGCACCGTGCATTGCGGCAGAAGGAGCCGGCATTGGTGAATCGCAAGGGTGTGCTGTACCTCAACGACAATGCGAAGCCACATGTGGCAAAGAGGTCCCGGGAGACCTTTCAGCAACTTGGCTGGAAGACAATGTGCCATGCAGCACATTCACCGGAACTTGTACCAACAGATTACCACCTATTTCATTCCCTCGACAACCACCTCCGTGGGAGATCCTACGCCAATGAGGGAGACCTGCGGAACGCACTCACGGACTTCTTTGCCTCGAAGACTGCCGACTTTTATCACCAGGGTATTATGCAGCTGCAGGAACGTTGGCAAAAGGTGTTGGATGCTGATAGAGCTTACTTCGAAACCTAAAGGTTCGTACCGTCCACTGTATTGCTCTTCGCTCATCACTGCTCTAGAACGGTAAAAACTCTTTTGGTTACCTTGTAGCTGATTGTGAGAGTGGAGGGGAAGGCGATTGTTGGCAGCAAATATGTTACTGTAACATTGTTGTTATTGTTATACATATTGTTTTGCTGTATTATATAAGTGTTTAATTTCGAGCGTCCAGTAAAGAAAATAACCTATTTCCACAAATATAGGTAAGTTTTAGACCAACATTGAGGAAGGGGTGGTCATCATATTCAGCCATTTTCTATCCACTGCTGGATGAACGCCTCCCCCATTTTCTTTCCACATATCTCGGTCTGATCCTATCCTCAACCATGTAGCTCCTGAAAAACGCTTGTTTTCATCTACCCATCTAGTATTTGGATGTCGTCTCGGTCGTTTCTTTTCTCTGGGAATCCAATGAAATACATTTGTCGTCCATCTTCCATCTGTTCGTCTAGCTATGTGACCGGCTCATCTCCACTTCATCTTCTTCGCAGTCTTGATTACATCCTCCACCTTTGTTTGTGCGCGAATTCATTCATTTGTCTTTCTCTCCTTTCTTATCACATGATGGTACAAGGGGATGGTATTCGGGGATAAACTCAGCGAGTTTCAATATTTTCAATAATCTCTACTTTTAATAATTTTGTCCTGGAAAAAGAAAGATGTCGCTTATTTTCTCTCTTACTGAAATATCTGTCTTTAATTCTCTTTGATAAAGCAGACCATTAGGCCCGTAGCTAAGCCTATACCGACATATGACAAAAAATTATCTCCTAAACACAGACAGGAGTAACTTAAATAAATAGTAGTTTCCTTTTCTAGACAGTGTATCAAAAAACAAGAACAACTAGAAACACAAATATATACATGTAACAAAACAGTATTCTATTCAAAATGAAATTATCACCTTCCATTTCAGGTATCTGGCCACACTGATTTTAAGCGTCACTGGCTAACTACTACACATTTTTTTTTTCCTTTACCTTCTTTTTCTTATTATCTTTAAGGTGTTGGTTCCTGAGGATGTAATACGCTGTTTCAAACGTAGAACCTCTTATGACAGTTCTTTTCACAAACTCAACAGAGACCAAACACATGTGAGACCATTTTTAAGATTCTACAATGCATTGTATACAAGAAAAATTACATAATTTCAAAGCGATTTCCTCGTTGAGTGGATAAAAGTAGTACAAGGTTTAGATGTAAATAAAAGGAGAAAAAGAAGGATGGAGACGGATATAAACTTACTAATATTCAGCTTCCATGATTAGTATAGCATCCACAGCTTGCAACAACACCGTACGAGGCGGTAATTCAAGTTATGTGAATCCAGTCTTGCCAGTTTGTAATAGAGAAAAATCGATGCTGTTTTGTTTATTTTCTGTACTTCCACTCGGAATAAAATTTTTCAAAACAGTACCGCAATCTTTATTGGGTGTGCCCGTGTCCGGATTTAATATTGGTTGTTTTTCAAGAATAAAGAATCTTTCGAACATTTGTCCTTTCTGTTCTATTTGAAGCCTTGTATATGACACGGCGTGGTTCCATGGGTATGTGACCAGTTTCTACAAGATGCTTTGATAAACCACTATTGCTATTGCCATATTTAGTATCGCTGATATAGTCTTTTAAGCGAGTGGACACATTGCGTTTAGTCGTACTTATGTACACATCTGAACATTTACATTAAATATGATAAACACCAGAAGATCCTTCCGTATCGGTGTAGTAACCCTTGTATCCGGTAAAAGATTTTCCAATAGTTTTGGGAGGAATGGGCATAGGTTTCAATTTTTTGATAATTTCCTTTCAAGAGGTGGAAATGCACGGGAAACCGGCCCTCTTTTCCAGTATTCTA
The DNA here is from genome assembly GCA_022664845.1 of Lepisma saccharinum. Lineage (NCBI taxonomy): Eukaryota > Metazoa > Arthropoda > Insecta > Zygentoma > Lepismatidae > Lepisma > Lepisma saccharinum. Next base: position 9,115 of record JAGDQP010045565.1, read on the forward strand.
TCCCATTTTTTATATATATATATATATATATATAAAATGCTTGTCATTGGTAACTCTGTCGGAATCTTTCCTGCGCCAACTTTCCATTTTTCTTTAAATCTTTTTATTAAATCCATTACATACACCTATATAAAAAAAATTCCCGATTTCATTCCCGAGATCTGATTCTGTACTACAGATATTATAGACCCTGAGGAAGAAGTTATACCAAAAGTTGTATTCGATGCGTCACGGATGGGCTGATTTTGAATGTATATACAGGCCACCTGAACTGAGTTTTCTCATACTCGGTTGTGTGAAACTTATTGTTATGTCTATAGATGGTAAGGTCCAAGAAACTTACAGAATTATTTTCTGAATTTTACCTTTGGGTGCACTGAGTTAAATTTAGCTACATGGGAATTCAGCTGGGCTTCGATTTGATATATTAAAGAATCGGCCACATATCTAAAATATTGTATAAATTTGTACTCGTCCTGTTTTAAAATATCTACTTCGAAATGATTTAACACGATGTCCGCCAAGACGGCGGACAGCAGGTTATTCATAGCGAGTTCATTAGCCTGTTTGTAAAATTTATCTTCAAATAGAAAAAACGTTGTGTCGAACAGACACGTCTAACAATTCAATTAAAGAGCTGATTTCAAATTCGGAGAGGCCTTCGTCCTGTAACAAGAATTTAGTTATCACCTAACCAAACACCTCAGAATCAAGAAATATGGTATATAATTACAGTTTATCATTAGAAACCATTTTATTATTTATTGGTGATGCAAAAACAAAGAAAAGAAGAAGTGCATGCTGCAGTGGAGATTTGGTTTGTCGAGGAAATAAATATGGTGAATTTCTACTTGATATTGGTATATCTCAATTGAAATTTTGACCATTGTCATGAAACACTTCCAGTAATATATTTAAACAAATACTGAGTATTTACAAAAAGTGATAGAAATTTTCATGGTAGAAAGCGTAGGCCGAGAAACTTAGTTTTCAAGCAAATCGACGCTGGTATTTCTAATACTGCTAAATTACCACTTAAATTATGGGAAAACTAATTACAAAGATAGAATCTACTCCAGAATTTGATATATTCTTCTATAATAATCGTACTGTAGTACAGCTGCATACGAAAGTTTTGAGGCATGTCTATAACTTTTCTTACTGCAAAATAAATATATTAGAATATTGTATAATGAATTTGTTGACTTGCAGAGATATGCACAATACATGGACGTACTTTTGTGGAAAATGTACCCCTTATATTTAGCTAAAGAAGGATGATATTTGAAAGAATATCACTTTTCGTTGGTAAGAACATTCTAAGTCTATCTCACCAAGTTATATAGTTCCCTCGTTTTAATCCATTAAGAATTATAATTCCTAATTTTGATTTTTGTACATAGATGTTACACACAGGAGGGACATCTCTACAAATTTGGAAAATATTCTCTAAAGACATAAGTCCAAACCTATGTCACAGCTGTACATAGAAAGTCCGAAAGTAATTTTTGAATTTTGTTAGCAGTGGGCTGCAAAGAAGTAAAAGATATTGTTTTTATTAGAAGTTAAATATGTAATCTGTTGTAGCAAAATAGATGCAATTTAAGCATCAGCATAATTTTTGTGTTCGAAATTCTAAGGGGCAAAAACTTATTCATAATACTGAATTAATATTTTGCCACTGCTGGTCACATTTACATCCAGGAAAATATGTTCCAAGTTGGAGATGGTGTGATAATAAAAAAGTTTCTGGATTTGTTCGAATTGGCATAGCATGACACACTGTATTAAAAGGAAACCACAATTTTTTTCTCCTGTCTATGTGTGTAGTATCAAGGTATATGGGGAATAGCTATTTGGGTAACTATGTACACTCAAATTCATAGAAAATGACTGATGGTTACAGTTTCTAAGTCTACCAAGTCGCACAATAAGGTAATATCGAGATTATAGGGTGAGTGTACCAGTAATAAGCTTGAAATAAGCCTAAAAAAGCAGATTTACGATTGGTCAGATTTTGCTCAAATAGAGCAAGTTTTGAGATTTCACCGAAACAGATCCTTTCCTTTCTAGTCTAATGTGAGTAAAGTATAAAGTTGCATGTATGTGTCGGGGGCTATGAATGGTGTGTTCCGTGTGATTTAGTTAAATGTTTTGTTAAGATAGAGGGTAATTGTAATCTCGAAATGTACAAGTAATCCGAAATTCATATTAAGGTACTAATTATGAATAAAAAAATATATTGCTGCATCAGGACTCACGTTCAGCTTAATGGTCCTCCTTAGGTATATTTGAAAAGTGTGTGTCTAGTAATGGGCAACGCCGGACCATTACTGGTGAGATAAAAAATGGATTCCTTTAGGGAAAGGTAGCAGAAATGACCTATGAATTCAACTCACAGGTACATTAGTTTATTTTACCTCTTAATCCATAGGATCCAGTAGCTGTAGACCATGTTTGCACTTTTGCATTGCTTGGTGACCCACTACTGGGTTTCGTTGTTCCAATTACGGACAAAACTTAAACGCCCCTTTTTTAAATCAATTATATTTTGAAAATAATGAATTACTGATTCTTTTTTAATATAATCTGTTTATTGATGATATCGTGTTACTAATCCATGAGAGAGAGTGAGAAAATATTCCACACTTAGCGTCATTAGGTAGCCTAGTTATGTGAATTGGGTAAATTGCCGATGCATTGTAAAGGAATTAGAGAAGAAATCATGTATGTGCAAGGGGTTGTGGTTCGAAAATAAAGATAACTGACATTAAGTTCCAAATAAAACACATGCATAATTATAAACCTAGCTACAAAAGAACATTCTCAACGCTGGAAGATCAAGGACATTAAGTGTTGAAGCAATCGACACAGGTACATACAGCTACGGATAAAAGTTTTGACACATGTAGACAATTTTTCTTAGTGCAAAAATAAATATACTCTGTCGAGAAACAAAACCAGTTTTGAGTATCTGTAGAGTACCGCGGCCCTCACCATTAGTAAAGCGCGTGCCCCATGTCTTTGTTCCCAGCCTTGTTGTACTTCAAGCGTCCCTCAGCCCCTCTCTGTCTCACAACCACACACCATAAGAAGGAAAGGTAAGGCATTAGAAGGAGAAAGAAGTGGATATCGTTTCTTTCTCTGCAGTAGCTGAACAGTGAGCCGGAAATGATGATTTACAGCTGAAGCGGTTTGTTCTTTAGATCAAGAATTTCAAGGAAAAGAGCTCAACAGAAAAACGACAAACTATATATTGAAATATAGTATATATTCGTTGACTTGCAAATATATGCGCAATAACATGACGTAGTTTTCTGGAAAATATTATGATATTTAGCAAAAGAAGGGTGATATTTAAATATATATCACTTTTCATTGCCAAAAATTCTAAGTTCAAAAATCTCACGAAGTTGTATAGTTAGCCCGTTTTACATCGGAAAGTGATAGTTTTGTATCCCAATGTGAATTATTAATCCTAATTTTAATTTTCGTTCATGTATATAACCATAGACTAAAGAAGTACATTATTTAGTCTATCACGTTACACACAGGAGGGACAAATCTCTACAAATTATGGAAATATTCTCTGAAGACAGACTCAAAACTTTTGTCCATAGCTGTACGTACGCGAAGAAAAAGCAATGCATTACTGTTGTACACAAAAGAAACTCAAACTTGGTTTCTTTCTAATCTTTGGATAGCCACCGACTTCGGGAATAATGCCTTTGAAGTTCTTTCTACATGTTACAAGTCATGGACAACAAAAGCGTGAATAGGGTGATACGCAGAGCACTTTCTAATTTGGACCAATAAAGAAAAGATTTTTCTTCCCTTTAAAAACTTCCACTTAAGTTGATGAAGGCTCAATAATTCCTTAATGTGGAAATGTCAACATAACTGTCTTGTATTTCTGTATAAGAACATTTAGTTTCAATATAATTATTATTTTAAGAACTGACGAAATTATAATGAGTCAAAAAAAAACATTCAAATTCCTAGAATTGACCAAACTAACTGCTGAATTTATAGGAAAAAAATTCCTCAATGCCTACAGTTACGAAGATAACAAAATTTTATTCCAATTAAGCTTTTTTTTCCTTTACTTTATTTAAGTTGGTGAACCATTACTGGGACAGAAATGGTCCACTACTAATTTCCCTGGAAGAATATGTGGCACATTGCTGGTACATTGCAGCATCATTTTTGTTTCTTTTGAAATTATACAGAACAGTAATAAACGTCTGACTTAGGTATTACAGTTTTGATTTACATAAATCAGAGTACAGGATAATGTGGGTGAAAGTTAATTTCCTTTCTTACTTTATAATTTAATTCACTAACATAGTCTATATAGCCGTAACAGGTCCATTACTGGTACACTCACCCTATTTGGGCACTATAGAGAAAGACTTATCTAAGGTGTTTTTTTTTTAATTAGTTTTATGCACAATGTAATAATACTTGACTAGTTTTTATTTAGAAGTGATCTATGTCTGGTGCCCTTCTTAACCAAGTCCTTCTCCGCATCAGTGTTAAAGACAGAAATACTTAATTTTAAAAGTTCATTTCCTATGAACCTAACATAATGGACATAGATCAGTTTTCCTCTACAGTGTCCATCTAATAGAGATGAAAAATAAATGTTCCATATCTTGTACCTGCACCCTGCATTATCTCATAGTTGCCAGATTGTGCAACTTTCGGACTCTGAAAGATCAGCCATTTTTCTATGACACTGAGCCATTTTCTATACATGAAGCAACTGGAACACCATACGTAATCCTTCCATTTTTGAAATACGGGAAAGATAAAAAATACCATTCTGGAATAAAGATGTTAGTAACTCCAGTTCCAAGGTGGGTATGCTTCTGCTAAGCCACCTGTTCAGTCATGCATCATACAATGTTATAAAAAGGTCACACATCACTGAATAGTCCACTCGCAAAACGTAGTAGGCCCACTTTTGCAGTGAAAGAAAAAAATAATAATTTGCAAGCTTCTTCTACTGTAACGAATATTCTCTTTTAGATATAAAGGATAAATAATGAGGTTTCATTCTAATCATAGGCTAATATTGAAACCTAGGATATGAAGAATCTACTGATACTAACTAATACAGGTACCTAATTTTTGGACATACTACGTTTTAGCAATTGGGCTACTCTTTTCGCCTTAATTAATTCAAGTGTAAAATATTTACCTGATTTGCCTAAAAGGACAATTTAAAGCAGCATCTTTCTAGCTAAGTCCGCACAGTAGAATTCCTCTACCCAATATTTCTTTATACTACCATAAATACACGATAAGCACGCACTATAAATTAACAATACAACTTAAAGATGAAAGCGGATGATTACATAAACGTTAACAATTCTAAAACAGAAAGAATTGAATGCTTCACACTAAGAGTTTAAATTTTCTTTTGTGGAAGACTTTCAGCAACAGAAATTAAATTAAAAGTAACCATCTTACCTGAAAACCAATTTGTTCCCAATGGGGACCATAAAAAGGACAATCTAGTTTTGTGCTTGTTAATTTCTTATAGATTGTTTGAAGCATGGCACGATGGACAGCATCTTCGTAGTTCAGAGGACCTACAAAAGACAATAATGTACTCCCAATTAATCAATGAATCTTTCTTTTTCTTTTTTATTCAAAAGATGCTTATCACAGAAAACCTTAATATTAAACTCTTAAATCCCTTTTATTGAGAAGGGGGAAGGGAATAAGAGTACAATTTTACCTCAAGATATTAATCTTCGAGTACCTTAAAGTGTGTAAAATTCAGAATTTAAATAAATGCCAAAAAGAGATATAGCTCTGAAGATTTTTTTTTTTTTTGGGGGGGGGACAAAAAGTAGAGAACTAAAACCATTAATAAATTGTTCTTCCCTAAACATCCCATCAAGCATAATATTTTGAGTGATTTTGATTCAAAACTTTGACCTCAAGTTTTGTTGAAGACATACAGATGCTTATCATAATAATGGAAACACCTGAACGAAAGTGCAACTTACCAGATTAATATGGTATCGGGCCACCTTTCGCCTTCAGAACAGCCTTGATGCGACGTGGGATGGAGGCATAGAGGTCGTGGATGGTAGCAAGTGAAATATTACACCATTCCTCGTGCAGGGCATCGGCCAGTTCTGTGAGAGAGGATGGAGGTGGAAATCGTCGCCGGAGTCGTGTTTCCAAGATGGACCACAGATGTTCAATTATGTTGAGATCTGGGGATTGGGCGGGCCAGGGGAGGTGTTGAACTTCATCCCGATGTTCCTCAAACCACGCTGCAACAACTCCAGCTGTGTGAATGGGTGCATTATCATCCTGGAATATGGCGTCATTGTCCGGGAACAACATCCGGACCATAGGATGCAAGTGGTCTCCTAAAATTGCGACATAATCGTTGGCAGTGATGCGTCCGCGAAGTGTGACCACAG
>JAGDQP010045566.1:0-10712 GCA_022664845.1 Lepisma saccharinum
GTGAAAATCAATTTTCAATTCTCTGGCACCGTGCATAAAACACATAACCCTCACTAAAGTTGTTCTGAGAAAATCAAAGTTCTGTATATTAACACCAATCAGAATAACACAGTCTACTCGGTTTTGTCCTCTTTGTTTTTCTGACGTTATTGTCTACGTACGTACCATGATTTGAGGGATGATGTACGACTTGTTTAGCATTATATTCGTGACATTACCCCTCTTTTTTTAATTGGAGCATTAATGTCTACATGCACGGAGTCATAGAATTTAGCGAATCAGGATTATAAGTATGCTACCAGCCCTGGAAGCCATTGTTTCCTGACACGAGAATCACGAATCAGTTGTATTACAACAGCACAGTGGAGGTGCTTTGGTGTCGTAAGATACTGCCATTCGTAGAATTGAGTGAGGTCTGTGAAGGTGTAATGATTAGCCTAGATAGTTGATGTTAATGTTTCAAAGAAGGAGCAAGCCTACCTCATAAGCTTAACTCAAATGTTTGGCATTCATTGACTACCTTAGGGATGCGACAGTTGCTCCTTAATCAACCACATATTGAAATTTATTATCCCGCCAGTCCAATCACATTGAAGTCATGAGCAAAAGCTCGATACTTCACGCACGAAACGCCATTACTCTGACTGACTGACTGAGCCTTGGACAAATGTTGGAAAAAATATATAAATTGTCGATCTGAGTACGAGGATAGAGGGTCAAGACAGGATATTGCGAGTAGTCCTTAATGGATGGAATTTTAACCAATTACTAACTAAACCTTGTTGCACAATGGTAATTTAACGTTGAAAAAACAGATAAATGCAATTCCTTTAAACATTACATTCAACCTAACGGCATATTAAAGGTCTGAAATGTGGTAATATACCGGTTTCGTCAACGTGCTGTTGGATTTGTATTTAAAGGTTGTAATAGATAATGCTTCAGTGTCAAAGAAATTAGTATTATCTCACGTCCATGATGCTAAAATTTTCTCCTGTATGTGTATCTTATTTCTCCTTATTACTTGGAGTTGTTTAATGGTCACGCTTCAGTTTGAGCATATGTATGTAATGGCGTACTTTTCTTTTCATCCTTCAATTCCGTTTCTTTAAGGGTGACAGACATTGGTGGTTCTTCTGTACAATACCAGATAGGTCTAATCTACCTGACAAATGGTACGCCTTAAGAAACAGGTCCTATTATTATGGAAATGAGAGTCATACAGGACATCTTTATTTAATTCCCTGGTGCTACTGAGGTTCCAAGCCGATATTGCTAGCATTTCTGCATATAATGTGAGTAACAATTTCCCACATGTTCAGAGCACGCGCAGTATTTATTACTGCTTAATCCCTTCAAATTATGAATACCATATCTTTTGCAGACCCATCATCCATCGAATAAGTCCGAGAAGTGATGGGACGTAACATACGATTACCTAGGAATTACCATAATCTTGTCACCGGAGGACCATTAACCTACTATACTAGTTTATAGAGATGTCATTAGCCAAGTGTACGCCTGTTCTTTATATAAGTATCAGCGCCAATATCATGATCTACTGATCATGTACCCTGTTTCCACTATTATTTTTAAAGCAATATAAGTTGTTGGCCCGCTTTTACCGGCAATGTGTTAAATCCGAAATTGTATAAAATGCTTAGGAAATATATAAAATACCTAAAACCCTTGCCAAAGTAAGATCCTTTCTATTTCAAACATTTGCTAGGCATTCTATAAAATGCCAAAGGGCCAGCCGGTAAAGTATAGAATATTTCCGCTACTCTGGCTTGTGTCTTTGTTCGGCAGGTAGCGGAACGCATGAACTTTAACTCCAAGGAAAGTTGTTTCTTCCTATTGTTCCCCGTAGGGATGTCAGGTCAGCTCGAGTTAAGAAGAGGTGAGCTCGGTTCAATATGAATGACCGCGGTTCAGCTAGGCTCCACTTGTTTGAGTAGAGGCTCGTTTCGACTTGGCTTTTAGTATGAGCCGCAGCTCGTTACAGCCCGACTCAGTGCGGGCCGCAGCTCAGAGTCGGATCGGCTCGTGAAAACATAACTATTGGTCGAGCCGAGCTAGCCGTTGACATCGCGAACGACTATTGTGTTACAAAAATGTCGAACAGTATGAAAATGTAGTGTGTGAGCAGGAATCATGGCATATTTATATACAACGCCGTCACCGTGAGATGAACTCTCTCAAATGGGAGCCAACGTTGAAAAAACAACTGTTGTTCTGATGGGAAATAAAAAAAATAGTAGACGTTGTGAAAAAGGCTAAGATGACCACTGAGACGGAACCCCGGGACTAATGGCTGCTGAAACTCTATGATGTAATGGTGGTGAAGAATAGAAGTCAGTTGATTTATCCTGTTACAGAAGGAGTCCATGCTATTCAGTTTTATGAAACGAACTCTGAATTATTTTTCGTACTTCATGAGACGCATTTGACCGTTGCACGTGGCGGGTGGGACATAATATTGAAAGAACTTTCACACAAGTATAAGAACATTACTCGTCACGATATTGGACTGTACCTTCGCCTATACAGAAGAAACAAAAAGGTGTTAAAATGTGTTTCGGTGAAGCCGATTCTTTTCTCTGAATTAAACACCCATCCTTAGTCGATTTTATAGATTTCCAGTCACATCGGGACAATATAAGCTTATAATGGTGTACCAAGATCATCTCAATAAGTTTGTTGTTCTCAGGGCTCTGACATCAAAAAGCGTGGGAAAAGTTGCCTACATTCTCGTGCATATATTTACGTTGCGTGGAGCTCCATCAACTGTACAGTCGGATAATGGCAGTGAATTCGCCAGCAGTGCTGAAAAAGCTAATCAAGACGTCGCAAAAATGTGGGGAGCTTCAATATAAGATGAAAACTCTGACTGCTGGGGGGAAGATTCGTCCAACTTTTGAAGAATAGGGACTTTCAATCTAGGACTAAGTGAACACCACATGAAGCTCTCTTTCGTTACAAAGCTCAAAATGTGCCTAGCAACGCCTTCCCTACCCTATGACGTTAACAAGATGTACAGACTAAATCAGACATTGAAAATGAAAAAAGAAAGCTTACAAAAAACACAAGAGGAAGCAGCAGATTACTAGGTGTAAGAGACAGAGACTACCACACAGATCACTGCAGATAATGCAACCCGTAGTGAAGATGAAGAAAACCAAACTGATAGTAATGAGTACTGAAGAGTTGTATACTTCTGCCTGTTGTGTCTGGCAAAGTTGTTTGCATGCATGCCGAAACCTTCGCCTGTAAAGCTCACGTCTGTTGCTGTTAAAGACGATGAAGAAGAGGAAGTAAAGGGTTATGATTTTAATATATCTGTGCATCCTTTTTTTAAGATTGAAAGAGATATCGAAGGTAGAAAAGAATCTAAATCGATCATAGAAATCAAGGCGAAAAAATGAAAGTTGACTTTGAGAAAATAATCCTCCTACGCCTTTGGGAACCACTGTGTGAGTTCCTATTCCTGACGTCGACAAGGGACGGGACTCATGGAATCTGTTGGCAGTAGCGATGACAGTGATATATAATGACTTTCACCTGTCGGGAACATAAACCAACTCTATAAGATTCCATTTTGCTATATGCCCAAAGGACTTACTTACTGTTAGAGTACAAGGGCTTAAGTTCCTGATCATGAAATACCTGTCCGATCTGCCGCTGTCTCTCAGTCAACAGGAAGTGATCAATGATTTGTGAGGCGTATGTGTAACACAAAATATTTGTATGTGTAAGAGAAATACCAAAATAAGAAGTGTTTATGGGTGAAAATTAAAATTAAGTGAAATTCAAAGTGTCATCATAACCTTTCTTGTTACAACAAGTAACTCAATGCTATTTCTACTTTCGTTTTATTCTGGTAAGAATATGCTTTACTTTTTTTTTAGTATTTGTTTTGTCATTTTTAAATAAAGACGAGTTGTACTCATTGCCTAGAGCTTACTTGTGATTTTGTAAAGTACATTGATAATATACAGAATGCCTAGAAAAAGTGTCTAAGCGAATAACAAAAATCAAACATTTAATACTTTACCTACAAACTTCAGACAACGTATATATTTCCTAGGCATTGTATACAATACCGGCTTTTCACACACTGCTGGTAACATATATACTATTTGCGAAGCCAACAGCGGATTGTTTCATCCAAACTGTATAATTCAAAACCAGAATACGATCAAAATGTAATGATCCTGTACGCAGATTTCTTGAAAGATATTTTCTACTTCTTTGGAGCATTTCCTGTTTAACTGAATTAAGATTTCAACTAAATAAACATCTGCGCTAGTAGAAAAGCTGATGCGAGAGAGAGAATGCGACAATCAGAATTCGAGCATGCTAAAGAGCATTATTATTTACTACAAATATATTTTTGTTCTTCATGAGGGGTTTCTTAGAAATGAAACGTAAATGATTGACTTCGCACTCACATAAGGCCGATTGCCATTCTAGTTTTATAAAATGTAGAACAAGGATAGAGAATTGTAAAAGCATATAAATAAAAAAATAGAACTTTTGGTAACATACTAACGGGCCTATTTATTTCATATTGCTTACAAAACTAACGATGTAGTTCGATCTTGTTTATTTAACTTAATAAATCAGAGTTAAATAAACACACTTGGCAGAACACCGAAATTGTTACTCTTACTGTGCGTGTGGTGTGTGTGTTTGTTTTCAGGAGAATACTTAATACAAAGTTAACAAAACTGATTTAAAAAAATAAAAAATTACATTTGGGGGGCACCGGGCAGATGGCACTGTAATAAAAGGGAGTCGCGACATGAAAAAGTTTGAGAAAGGTCGCGACGCTGTCTTAAAGTATACAGCAACTTTTAATGTGTTTAACAGTGGGTATTATTTAATACAAAATCTTTTAAGAAGCTTCGTGCATTATTTCTGATGCATTCTCTCCCCATTGTGACTAATTAATGTAAATGTATCCAGGTCCCGCAGGTTCACACAGACGGGACTTCTGGCCAACTCAGACCACTTTTGTCCTTTGTTATTATTAATATTTGGTATGAAAATTTGCAATCCCGGGAATCGGACCCACACTAGAACACCCCAAAGACAATTGTTTAAGCATCTATTCAATTTGAGGTTTTGTTACTTTTTTTGAATTTTGTAAAAGGTTGTTGTTTGCTGACATATAGATGGCCGTCCGTTGATTGTAGAATATTCAATCGCTATTGAAGAATTTCTTATGACCCAAAAAATTATTGCATGTGTTAGTTTGGAAAGAGTTTCTTTATCTTGTGGGAATTCCTAAGGTAAATACAGTCGAGACCCATTTCATCATGGTTTCAAGAATTTCCTTTTTGTCTCTTTCATTTCTTTTTGTTAATAATATCTTCAAAATTGAATTCGTTAGGAGTCCCTGAATCTGACAAGTTTGAAGTTTTAATGTTAGCTTGTATGTGAGAAAAACTTGGCTGGTTCAGTACATGTATCTCCGAACATAACGTTTTGTTGTTGTTTGATATGTTTTCAGTCCTGTAAACTTTACCAGGCAAGAAGTTGTTACTAGTTAGCGGTCTTTGTGGACAGTTGGAAGCGCCATTACGGTGACCTTTAACTTTACACGTTCCACAGAAGTTCCGGCTTGGAGTGACTTTACATATAATGCTGAGGTAATTCTCACCACAATTGTAACAAGATTGTTCCTTTTTATATGGTTTTTCATTGTGATATTGTAAGCATAAACAACAGGAAAATGGTCTTCCTTTGGAGTAGGGGTTATTCTACCTTATATCTCGTAAATCCACTGGTAATTCCATTAGTGATTAGAACATGACCAATTCTGGCTGGGCCTTCAGTAAAAATACGAATTAGAGGGAGAGGGCCCTTATCGTTTCGTATTCTAGTGATATTGGTCATAGGTAGTTTCATTACTTTAATTAGGTGATTGTTTAGTTCTTCAATGATTAAATTAGTATTGATGCCTCTTATAACAAAAGTGAATGTTGTAGTTGTCTTTGATTTTTGTGTTTCCTTTATTTTTTTCATTGAATGTTTCAATTTTTTAGTTCTGTCCAAAATATTTTGTTTGAAATTCGGAAAGGAATCTCTCTTTGCAAGGTCCATCATTATAAATTAATTTCAGTCCAGTTTGTTGTAATCTTAAATAAGCTGTCAATTCTAAATCAAGAGCCTGCTTTTTAAAAATTTATGAAAAGTTAGAGGATTTTTAAGTTCCTGTTTGATAATATTTATAACAACAATTACTTTTGTGTATAGATATTTCGTTATAATTTTAATTATTATGAACTGACGTAAGAGATTTATTGTCGTCTTCCTGGTTACTATCGAAATCGGTTTTGGATTGTTTAAATGCCTGTGCGAGGATCAGTGAATTTGATGGAAAATCTAAGAAAATTTGGATTCGTGTGGATGGGAAGATTGCTTACTTTTGGTGAGATACTGCAGCTGAATTTAGGGAATATGTTAGTTGTATTCTGATTTGCGGGTAGTGATGGGAAGGTGGGGAAGAAACCAATAAATCCTTTTGGGTTTATTAGGTTTTCCCGGTTTTTTCTTCAAAGTTTTTTCTTCCCAAAATTTGGGTTTTTACTAAAAAAACTTTACGAAAAATATTTTTTTTTCTTATATTTATACTTAAATACCTATATACTGTGTTCTTAAACACCTATATACTTATTATCATTGAACCAAACATCTAGTAAACATTAAATTGAAGTATTACTAATTTGATTTATCTGTCCTAGCGGCAAAGTTGCGATCTAATTTCTTGTCTGGTAAGGTCACATGGCAGGGTACCTAAAGGTTTTACTTCAGGTTTCACACTAGACAGAGGCAACCAGGACGGTCCCCGGAGCCTCCGGCCATAAGAGACCCGAGAAACCAACTCACACTTACAGTAATTTCTGCTTTGAGAACTGAACAAAGCATGCTGTAATCTGACTCAATTTTCATGGATACTTCAGTCCTCTCTATTTATACGCCAGAGGAAACGTAGCCCCCGGTGGCGACGAAATTGGCCTTGGGGGCCCGCAGGATTAAAACAAAATGTTACCCAATCAAGTAGGCCTAAACATTAATTTGATTCTTTTCGGAAATATCTTTCTTTTTTCTCATATAACTCTTCAATCGTTGTTCTCTTGTTTTCTTTTTTCTCTTTTCCGCCTTTGTTTTCTTTCTTTCCTCTTGTATTTTTCCTTCTATTTCTCACAACTGCATCTCATCTTTTTTTTTATCTTCGTTTTTCGTAAACTTGACAAAAACGTTTAAACAGTAAAGCCCTGTTTGAAGTTACAAATAATTAAAAACTATCTTTTTATCTCAATGAGCCACGAACAGTTGAGCGGTTTATCATTGTTATTAATTGCAAATTGACTTCAGCACGGTAGTCGATCAAATTGACTTCAGCACGAAAACCATCCATACCTCCCCTCCCGACAATTCCGTCAACCAATAACAGTACTTAAACACAAAAACAGCGCCTCCACAAAAAAAATGCACGAACTCGTCAGATAGGTAATGTGTACCTCTATCATATGATCTGGTAACACTGTAAGAGCATTTGTTTCTGGTGTTTAGAGGCAACAGTTTATTGTTTACGTAAGTGTAAATATTTTAATACAGTAAGAAACATGGGAAGGCAGAAAAGTGTTATGTGGAAGGCCTTCAATCAAAGGGGTGATAAGTCTGTTGATTGCAAATGTTATGGGAAGCATAATAATTTCCCAAATGTTGACAAAATGGGTCGCCACATGGACAACTGTTATAAGTACCCAGTGAAAGTCACAAAATAGCATGTCAACGAGTAGAAATCCTCACAGCTCGTTGAGAAATATTCAGTCCGTAACGAGTACTACCACAATCGAAACAGTCCCAGGGAATGAAGAAACAGCAAACACATCACCACAAACATCACAACAACCACCATGCAGTTGTAGTAGTAGCGGCATGTCGAATATATCAATCTCGATTACCGACAACAATACACAGGTGCAAACGGCTGTACCTACTTTACCTTTGTGGGTAAGAAAACAGAGCAATGAGCGACAAATGTAGCTGAAATCTTTCATGGATTTCATGAGTGAAGAGGAAAATGTAAGTATCAAATAGATATTGACTGTCTTTTGGAATGGGTTCTCATGGGAAATACATATACTTTGAAAACATTGGTTCAATTAAAAAATCTCAAAAACTTACAAATAGCGAAGCGAAGGTAGTTGAATATGCGGAAAAAAAATTAGAATATTTTCCCAAACAGGGAAAACCCTGAAAAACAACGAACATTTTCCCGGTATAAATCCCGTCACTAGTTCCAGGTAAATTGTTGGCTGTATTGCTTGATTGTTTTTTAGAGTTGTCCGATTACCTAACTTTTAAAGATTTCAAAAGATGACTATACTAACTAAGCAAGCTGCTTAAAATCAAATAAACTTCCACGATATTATAAAAATAAATAACTATAAAATAATGGGGATACTTAAATTTTTGCAGTTTGGGTTTCACAAAACCACAAACTTGATATAAAATTAAACCAAAGTGTAGAAAATTCGTAACGTTTTGAAACAAAATTCACTCGGAGGCATGATATCCATGAAATTACTACCCCAACAGAAGAAACTAGGTCTGCGATGCATCCAGTAAGTAGTTAAACTTTCACCCTCTTGATGGCACCATCGTTCCGATCTGGGGCGGGGCACATGTCCCCTTTCTGTATACTATTACGTTTTTCCAAACTACGATGCAGATTCTGATGCACTAAACCGTCATGGATTGCGTCGTTTGTGACGATGCTACACCTACTTTGCACGTTTCTATCCCAGAAACTACGCAATTTTTTAAATTTCATGAAAGGATTTTGTTAATGTTTTTTTTTTTAATGGTGCTTTTCGTTGCTCATTTTTTTAGTATAAGTTGCTAATATACATTGCCGTTGGTGTGGGAGCAAAGGTATTCGAAATGAAAATATGTTGGCAACACTGATAACGGAGTTATTATTATTATTAACCTCACGAAGGCGGATAGTTGTTTATCTTGTAAGTTTTTGAACTGAATCTCGAGTTCGGTTAACATTACACCGAATTTTCTCCTTATATCTCTAAGCTTTCATTATTTTCTTCAGATAAACTCATTTATTTTTTCAGCTCGCGTGAGGTCTAGGTTCCTCGATGACCAAATACTATTATTTCTAAATTAAATCTTGGTATATATTGGCTGACGTTTTTCATACAAAAGTTTGGAAAATGTAGTGAATCCCTATTTAGAGTGTGAAGATGGTAATCGTTTTCCATTTCGTCAGTCTCATAGGGTGAAAAGGAAGATACAGCGCGCGACAAAATTGTGTTCTGCTATCTTTAAGGAAAACTGATTAAGTGATTTTGTTTTTTAAAGGAATCTCATAAAGAGGGTTTAGAATAATACCATTATCTATGATTAGAAGTTGAGTTTTGCTCTCATATAGGCAAGGTTCTTATTAACCCAAGCCTCCCAAAAAGTCGCTTTGATTGGCACCAATCAATAGCTTGTTGTTTAAACTTTTACAGCTTAGTTAATACGGTTCTGACGCTGCTAAGTTCTACGTCTTTCAATATTTGTATGTTGCTTGTGTATCTGATGTGACTAGTGATTATGCGGTCTGATTTCGTTTGTACACATTTTAGACGTGCAGTATGGCTTGTTGCAGTATGTTGCTAAACAGGAGAATCGTCGAAATGATGATCGTTTTCAGAATATGTATGCGAGTCTCTGCAGAAATAGTCGAGCATCTCATTATCATATATAGCTCTGAAAAAGTTTTCGTTGAGAATTCATTCCTTTGTTTAGCGTAACGCCTAAGTATTTTGCTTACATTTTGTGTGGAATGTATATTTTAGTACTCAAGTTGCGGAAAAAAACATATTCTGCGCTTGCTATAGATAACAGGAATGCTCTTTCTTGCATTCACTTGAAAAAGCCAGCGACGGGCTCAGTGCATGTATCTATTACGTACCGTAGTTCGAGGCGAACTCTTACGGTATAAAAGGCTGGAGTACAGCACTAGGAAGAATGTTTATATTTACTACAGTACTTGAAATACTTAAATTTTTCTACGTCTTAAAATTTGAAGACCTAAAAAAAGCAGCTGCTAGGAAATACGCCATGTTCTCAAACTCTTTTCCTCTTGGCGATACAAAAATATTGGACTGAAATTTTCATATATTTCATCCACTAAGGTTTTACGATTTTTTTTTATGACTAATTCTTTTCTTATGGAAAGCCACTGTAGTGACTCTTCGGGGAAGGGATGTTTAGAACAAAGATGTAAACGGATAGGTAGCTGGTATATGGGGTGTTATCCTTTATTTTTCTTAATTAATTAAACCATTGACTCTACAAGCTTTAGTTTATAAGCATACAATGAGATTAGGACTCAGATGATAATGTGATGGGAAAGGATGGTGCTGTGTACAGCAGTAGAAAGGATATTTATTTAACTTTCCTAAAGATACTTCAACTTTTCCTGTTTTTAATTTTTATGGCGTAGAAGAAGTAAAAGGCTGAGAAGCAATGACTTGTAAATACGCCATGCTCTCATACTCTTTTTACCCATGCCCATTCAAAAATGGAGTGGAATGAAAAACGCGAATAACACAAATTCTTTCATCCACGTGTAGATTGTACTCACAATTTTTATTTTATTTTATTTTATTTTACAAGCTAGTCCCTGAAGGGGG
>JAGDQP010045567.1:1315-11981 GCA_022664845.1 Lepisma saccharinum
GGATATGCAGTTATGTATTTTCACTCTTCAGCATACATATACGTAAAAATAAGACACATACTGCGGATATTTAAATATCAGTTGGTGAAGAAATCAAATAATTTGATACAAAGACACAAATAGGTAATATTACGAAACATTTTTTTTGTAAGCAAAGACTGGATTTTTTTTCTATGTGTTAATTTTGTTATGTACTATAAAAATAAACATTATTGTAATACAAATTGTGAACTTACAATGTGAATTGGGTTCCTACGTTATCTTCTAAAATTTTGCCAATCAAATCGATTATTGCTTAGGTCGATGACTTTGGTTTGTTCTACAGCATAAGAGCTTATCATCGCGTAAGGACTAAACAGTAAATTTCAAATTACATACGATTCAAGGCCCTGATTGATTAAAGATTTTGCACTTTGTTTCTATCTTTTATTTTTTCAAGATCTTTTTTGACTTTCAAAAAATCATCTGATTCAAAGGGCGATTTAAATCACTGTGATTAAAATCAATCAACCTTGGTTTAAATTCTAATGTTCCAATTTTACGTTTGAGCCGTAAGTATTAAAAGAACGCGACTACGCACTCCTAACAAGGTCATTCCTGCGCATACAGATACGCAAAAAAAAACCTCTGATGTGGTGAACGAAGATATCATGAATTACTAGTAATAAAACCGTCATTAAGGATTAACGACCACGAGATTGGGGGAGGAGTTAGTTACGGCACTGCCTCCATATAATTATTTTTATCTTTGTCTTTATTCTAACAAGGTAGTCTATGAGAGGGTTTCCACGCGAGAAAAAGTCGGCTTTATGCTACCCTACGTTTAGAATAAGAATTTCACGAGGTCTGGTAATTAATTTGGCGCAGATACCTTGTGTGTGAATAAGAGTTGAAAATGTAAACAAAGATTGGTACCATTCCTAAAAGAGAATTTCACTTCGGTCTTCCAACTAGCGATCGACTCATCTACTAATTACACTAGAAAGGCGCAATGCAAAATTGTGCAGCTCTGATACGTTCATATGGCGCTAGTTGAATCAATCCTTCTCTATAGGGGTCTCGAAAATATGAGCCATTTACGGCATAGCTCAACTTATTCAACTCAACGTAACTTAATTAGCAGAACATCCCGATCGGCAGTCTGGGAAGCGACATTCAATTTTTCACTAGAAAATAGCAACTTTTTCGATGTATTTTTACTTTACATGATAAGGAAAGACCATGGTTAGCGTTATAATAGGTATACATATTAAGTTTGATACAAGCTTCCTAAGTAACGATTAGAAACATGTAGGAAGCTTAATTAATTGTGTAGGCTTGGAATGTAAGCCCGCAGGAAACTGATGTAATAAGGCAAACCCAATGCTATCCTTAAAATATAAATTTGCAATAAGCTTGCAGAAAATTCATGTAGGTATATTTAAGCTTCGAGCAAGCTTATGAAAAAACACAAACTCAAGGTTAACCTTACATTAAGTATAGATGATAAGCTTGCAGCAAGCTTATGAAATATAGCAAATTCAAGGCTAGCTTTACATGAGGTATAAACAGTAAGCTTGCAGCAAGCTTACAAAATAAGCCAAATTTGAGGCGAGCCTTACATTAGGTTTACATAGTAAGCTTATGACAAGCTTGCAAAGTAGGAAGTGGAAAGCTTGCTGTAGGTCTACAACCTTGCAATGCAAGCTTATGAAATAAGTCAAATTCAAGGCTAGTCTTACATTAGTGAAGCAAGCTTGCAAAGTAGAAACTGGCAAGCATGCAGCAGGCTTGCTACAGGTCTACAGTCTTGCAACGCAAGATTGCGTCGAGCCTGCAGTCTTGCAAATTCAAGCTTGTGCAACCCTGCTGCAAGCTTGCATTGGTATTAGGGGTTAAACCCTCCCCAACGATTAACATTGTGTTCTATATTTCCACATCCCTGTTGAGCCCTAGATGATTAATAGCCATAAATAAAATTCAAATTTCAAATAAAACAGGGGTAACTGGCGAGTTTAATAGCTAATTTAACAGCACATTTGCTATGGTATGTGTAGCTAAGTGGACAACTTGTGGGACCTTCAATCTCAAGGTTCTCGGTTCGATTCCACTCCCAGATTTACAATTATTTTGTACAACGAATTAATCGCTGTAAATGATTGCTCCTGAAAGAGATCTATCCCCTAAAGTGAGAAAAAGACAACACAGAAAGAGAGGGGGCAAGGAGGAGAGGAGCAGACTGTGTATTCATAAGCCTTAAAATTTAATTTATTTCTGTCTTCCGTCATTTTTCTTACCTTCTTTTCTCGCTCTTTTCCCTCTTTTTCCATGCTTTCTTTCTCTCTGTGTGTGTGGATGTGTTGAAAAAATTAATAAAATTAATTTTATGGGCGGTAACAGTACTATCGCTTACGCCCTTCCGCCTCTGTGTGTGTGTTTTTGTTTAACAAGTTTTTTGCATTTGGTAATGACAAATCCTGTGTCATGTTCATATCATAATTTTTATTTTATTTCCATTAACTCCTATCTCTTAAAACTTAACGAGAATGGATTTTCTACTGATCTATCTCGTGGTTCTCTAAATGATGCTTAATGACTAATACTTTCTTCCTCCAAACAGAGGAATATCCTCGCATGCAAATGTTTTGGAACATATTTGTACTGTCATGCTGTTTGTCGAACTATTACAGTGAAACAATTCTTCTGAAGGATAGAGCATTTCTTATAACTACAACCCCCACTTATTGTTAAGTGACTATACGACGATGGATACATTGGACCGTAGAGATTTAATTCAGAAAGTAATTATAACGCGCACGATAGGCATCTTTTGCACTGTCTTCCAACTTTACGTAGAAGTTTTTCATCTTCTGTGTCATTTTTGTTATCCTAGTCCTCGCTCTCTTCATCTGATTCATCTTCTATATCATCTCATTTATATTTGCCCGGGTATGCTTCTTTGGTGGTGTCGATATCTTCAGACCTTAGTAATGACTTATTGTTGTCGCTGTAATGTTAGGTAAACCGAGCTTTTTTTTTCGAAAATCTTCTTTCTTCACTTTGGAATAATGAGTTAGGCTATCCACAGCGTCTTCAGGTAACTTTTGCAACAAATTAATTTTGTTAAAATGTGATGGATGTAGAAAAGCAATGTTCTTCATGAGTACTTCATTCGCAACAAAACGGTGTCATTTGCTTAATTGCGGTGTAAATGATCAGCTTGGGGAAATAAAATCAAACCATTTTGATGGTGAATACGTAATAGTTCTTTCTTCATCGCTGGATGTTTCACCAAATTGTAGGGTTGATTTAAGTATTCTCTTAGGTGGGAGAAAACTTTCGATTTAAACACTGTAATTTGCTTCCGTGAGTTTTTTCTGTATGCATAATTCACATTCAGTTGTTTTAATCAATATGGAACTAAATTCATTTGTTTTCTCTCGCAATGTCAGTGCCAAAGTTTTATCTCTTACGTTGCTGTAAAATAGTCTAAACCTTCCTTTTTCAAGTATTCCAAAGTGAGTGTTGTCACACTAAATAGCTCAGTGAAAATTGATGCAAGAAGTATTTTCTGAAATTTACACCAATTCTCAAGCAAACCCTTTGTCTTGAAAGTAACTTCTGCTTTAAAATCCCCAAAGTAAGCAATATCGATTAGGCACTGAAGCAGAGCTAAGAGCTCTCTACGGTCTTGCATACGTGTGGAAATGTCGTGAAACACGCCATTGAGAGCTCGGTCCTTACTCCACCATCTAGTTGTGTTAATCTTCTGCAATCGCCGAAGGAGTTGTGCTCTTCTGTTCGCTTTTGTCCACATTTACATTTTTTTACGTGATTCAGAAATGAAATTGGCTGTAGTTCTAAGCAATCCAAGAAAAGTCTTTCGCAATTTTGTAACATTCTGTTGAATCAGTCATGACTACGTTCAGAACAAGTGCCAAGCAATGTACATGTTACAAATCTGTATCTTCTTCCTTCAGATGAGCTTGCAAACCATCGGATTGCTCGCTCATATTTGCAGTACCATGAAAAGAACAGCCTATGATTTATGAAGGTGAAAGTCCAAACTTGTCAAGTCTATTCTTTCATTGTCCATTCCAAGAGCTTGTCCAGTCGTCTTTTCAGCATCAACCGGCTTCAGAAATCTAAATTTTTAATCGACATTCAGTATATAACGAACACGCAGTGCTAACTTAGCAATTACTGCTATATTACTAAGTTACGCAATTACTTGCGTAAGTCAACTTCAACACTGAATAATCCTGCCTGTTTTATTTCAGTAATCCTACCAATCTGAATCTGGTGAGCGAGGATCAATGAACCTCTTTCCTAACCACGGTTTTCAGTAGATTTACACACTGTTTTCAAATCATCTTTTTTTTTCTGTGATGCTTTTATTTCCTGATTCTTTTGTATATCCAACATCACATGACTGTTCAGAATTTGATGGATATTTGTCCACCAATAAGAATAACCCCAAGAAACGTCCGTGATTAACACTTGTGTTGTTCAAATCTGAAGCAGCTTCTTCTCGATCCCCTCTATAAGCTAATCTTTGTCTTGAGAGAAACACAATAATACCTACTATGTGCAAAATAAAACTTTCCTAAGAAAATCAATTTCGTCATTATGTTTCGCAGTAACATCCTTGTTTATCAGAGTTTCTAAATCAGTATTCTTAGTGGCCATCACGCAAGCTACAGTAGCATTCCTGTGCACTTTCGAATTTTCATGATCTTTCAGATCTTGTGCCCAATTACAAATTAACATTGTTTTTTTTATCATTTGAAAATTCCATGCGAATCGAGCAAAAGAATTTACTATTTCCTTTACAGTAAGAAAGCCATTTTCGGTGCTGCGTAGTTTTCCCTAGTGAACTGCGATAATTCGACTTTCTTCAGCTGAATGGAAGGTTATCAACAGCAAGTTCAGTTGGCTGAATATGATGCTGCTTTACAAAATGCAGCTTCTCCAGTACTGATGATTGGCATGACGGCGTCACAAATCTAGAAAGCTTCACAATCCTTTCTATCTCTTTAGAAGCTATATCCTCTTCATCAGACAGGCCTTCAATGCTGAATAATTTGTTAAATAATTGCTGTTCTTCCTCCTGACTATCTTCTTCAGATTTACTTAATAATTTGTCATGTGTAGTTGTTGTAGTAGTCCGCCGCTGTTTAAGGGGTAATGTTCGGCTATACACTCAGAAAACTTTATGGAGGCCCTGGGAAAGAGCTCGGGCCTACACGTTTTTGAAGCCCTTCAGTCTCAGAACCCGACCCCTTAGTGAAGGCGCACCACTATGATCGTGAATAACAGAATTATGGCCTTGTAGTTTACAGGGAGAGGGATGCATATTTGAACACAATGTTGGGAAAATGTAATTTTACTTCCATATACTAACAGCATTTGTTTAAAGAGATAAGTAACAGATACATGTGAGCATATACAGCTCGTCGAAGAAAACGACGTACTTCATGGTCATCTTAAAACAAGAACAGGAACTATAAGACTATCGCTGAAAGGTGCTCCCTCCCTACACCAGGGAGTAGATTTAAACAAGGGTGGGTAGCTTTGAACTTGGCTGCGGCAGTTTTGAAAAAATCCTTAATTTTATTACAATCACATCAATTTTCTTAGTAAATGCTTCTAAATACAAATACGGAAACAGAAGAAAGTTAAGTTTTACTAGCCATACAAAGAATATAAACTTCGCAGCTGTTAATAAATTTTGAACTTACTTACTTCCACGTTTCTATATTGGTGTTATGAGGATTGCATAACCATTAGAACTGCAGAAATTTGAACTCGTAGAAAGTTTGTAAAATAAAACTTACACACAGTCTAATGGACATGCTTTAATATATATAACCAAAAGAACAAAACACTGTTAATACGATAAACTTTGTTGCAAACTATGTTTTCTCTTCAACAGTAAATTTTAGCTGTAGGGAAGTAAACTGCTACCTTGCTCAATTCTTCTCCCTTTTTGTTCAAAGCTATCCCGGTGCGTCGAATTACGCACATTTTGTTATAGAAGAGGGAGAGCGGTGATCAGAAAACAACAAGGGCAATTTAATACGTGAAGAAATGTACTTACATCGTAAGTTAACATGGAAGAATGAGCTACAATTAGCTTCTCTCCGAAAACTTACAACCTCTTATAGATTTTTTTTACGTTGGAACACACAAATTAAATGAATATCGTACTTCGTCAGGTAACGCGCACGAATAGCGAAAAAGAAATGACAATTGTGTGGCATAGTGTTCCCAAATTACAAATGTTGGAAAAAATAAACTTCGTTTTATTAATTAAACGTTATCTCAAATGTTCGAAAGTTTCCCTGTTCAAACGCAGTTCCCCTCTCTGCTACTCCACCTTTACTTTCTTGAAAAAAAAAAGTTTTTTTAAAAATATATTATCATGAGAACAGTGTCTAAATACCGTATTTGCCGTCGTATAGGACGCACCTGCGTATAAAATGTACCCTGTTTTTGAGGTGGATCTTCGGTGGAAATGATTGCGTCTTATACGCTGGCTATACAGTTTTCTTTTTGTTGACCTTTTGTCATAGAAACCTACACTAAAAGTGTCATTGTCTTTTTACGTCATGAACTCTTGAGTAGTGTTCTCTTTAGCCCCACCCAACACATATCTTATCTACCGTTATCGTAATTTGAAGGAAATGATTAATACTTAGCTGTGAATACTCAATTTCCGGTTTAACAAAAGATAATCATCCAGTTATTGATTTACGAATATCTAATATTGTTTTCCTTTTTCTTGGTTCGAACAGAATTAACACATTTGGTAAGCCACTATTACTTATTTTATTATTTAATACTTCTAGTTGTGCAAGAGAGTTGTAATTACTAAGTCTTTACATCACATTACAAAACAGTGCTTTTAAGGTTAATGTAAAGCAATGATCTCCAAAAAGAGATGGCAGCACTACCTCCGTATATGTCGAATGTACAAGTATGTTTATCACTGCACGAAATATCAATGCTGCTCCTACAAATTCAAGCCTAGAAAGTTCTAACTTTCAGGAAAGAAAGTTCATAACTAAAGCGTTCGATACATGCCGATTTTTTCTTCACTCTTGAAATCGTTTGATTGCTGTTGTGAATATTAAAATCTATAAGTTAAAGATCTTTCAACAATGAGGGAAAAGAAACTTAAAAATCGGCTTTGATCAAATTCCTGAATTGATTACGAACTTTTCTCCGTAATTCTATAGACTTGAATTTGTAGGAGCAGCATTGAACTTTCGTGCAACGATAATAATACATTAGATATACTTAGGTAGTGCTGCGATCTTTTGTTGATCGTTTCTTTACATTAACCTTAACTAAACAACATTTTGTTTTCGTGATATGGTAGGCTACTTAGTACTAAGAACTCATAACACAAGCTTTATTTCGTGCAATTTTGCGATATATTTATCCAAAAATAGTACAAGGGAGCTTTTCATATGTGTAAAAATTTTCACAGTAATAACTGAAAAATATTTCTTTTCTTAATGCGAAAGATCCTGACATCTACAAACATTTTATATTTGAATTTGCATTCATTTTTGGCCTTGAGCATCTGAGGGCCAGGACGGGATAGGGTGAGGAAGAGGATGTTGAAAGGTAATCGGCTAGGGCCTAGTTAGTATATAACAGCTGGCCCTTTACGTGGTATGAGTAAGGTAAACTCTGAAAGAAACCTCAGTCAGTATGGGCGGTTGCTGGGATCGATCCCAGTACCTTCCTATTGCAAAGCTAAGGCTATGCTAATTGTGCTACGGCCGCTCAATAAAAGTTTTCTGTTCTTCCACAGATAAGCAACATAAATACTTCCCCCATTATATGAAAAACTGCCCTCTCTAGTTCCTTGTCTTACAAGGGACACATTGAGAACTGTGCGCCGAAAGTTCTGTACGCTATACAATATATGTAAAAATTTCCTGGCAAATTTCACAAATAACAGATATTTTGTGAATTCAAAACTTTTAAATGTCGTTTCGAACACAGACACAGAATTTGACAGCCAACATTCACAAGTTTATGTATACATATATTTATATGGTTGATTTGAACAGTCCGGATTTGAACCGGACAGGCAGTTTTTTCGGGCAATTGTCCGGTGTCCGGTTAACAGTACAAACCGGACGCCTACTGTCCGGTTTTGAGAGGTGATTCTTAAAACTGACATTTAAGTTAAATTTTAAATATAAAGTTTTACTCTATGAGTGAAGATTTACAGTTTGAAAGTCAAATGTCGTAAAGCGCAAATTGTAGCTTATTCTGCACTGTGGAAAAAGTTATAAACATTTCTGAAAGAAACGAGACAATCAAGGTGTCCGGAAATTTTCAATAACTTTACTGATGAAAACACATATAATTCAGTCTTCTGGGATACTGGGAGTAAAATAAAAGCAGGATGCTTCAATAGGGACTCAAAAACGGGTCGTTTCGTTAGAAGTGCAGCATCTTACTGGCTGAACCAAGCTGCACAAGTAAGCACCAGAAGAAGGAAGTATATTGTGGGTTAGAAATTCGTCTTCCGAAATCCGAAGAGACAAATAAAGTAATTCGACTACGTACACAACGCTTCAATCACTTTCCGATTTATCAATTAGGATCAGAATACCAATTGATGGAGCATATTTCTCACTTTCTCAATGTTTTTAGTTACGATAAGTAACCATTTTCTCTTTCTACGCATGCGCACAAGTCACACTTGAGCTGAAAGCTGAGCACTTTCCCCATCACACTGTATCTTCATTTATCATTACAGAGAATATGACATATTACGACAAGCATGGCATATTAAAAGGTAAATTAGTATTCCTGCAAATGATATTTTCAAGCCTATTAAAATTTATTTCTTTGAACGTTGCAGTTCATCTATCATTGGTTATATACACCACATGAATTTCTAAGGTAATTAGAGCTAGATACCCATACCTTAAACACGCATATTGCAGAATATTAATCTTATTACGTTATTTTCATATCAACAACATATAAAATACCCAGTAAAATGCCTTAATTTATACACTTTGGCAATCTTAAAGTGTTTTTCCAGGTTTTTTGCTCAACAAACACCGGGATGGTACCATCAACTTAGGTACTGGCCGCATTCTTTCAGTACCCAGCGTCCGTGGATAGTGGTATGCCTCGCGCATGAATGTTTGTGTTTATGATTTCAAGTTAATTCTACGAATATCAGTCTATACAGGTTAAAAAGTATATCAAATTGAACAAGTGAAACCTGCTTAGGGTGAACAAAGTGCTAAAAAGTTCTAGAGCGTTGGCTTAGCATTCGAAAAGTGCTGGGATCGATTCCAGCAGCCGACCATTCTGATGCTTTCTAAGATGTTTCCTCACCCATACCAGGCAAAGGCTGTGATGGTGCCTATAAAAGATGTCCTGGCCGTCTACATTCCAACACACTCCCCCAACCCTATTCCGGCTTGATCTTCAGATCCCTAAAGCTCTTAAAATATTTTTAAAGAAATCCTCCCAGGATCCATTTAACCCGTTTAAAAGACATAAATAAATTCACACGTGCACACAATCATATACTATAGATGGGAACATAAGAACATAATATATTGAGGGTCACAAATAGTATGTTACCTCCCGCTCATTCTTCATTGTGAATTCTCATTGGCAGAGCGTTGGAGTCCATTTGCGAGATCATGGTTTCGACTTCAGAGGCGAATCCTTCCCGACTGAGGTTTTCCTCAGTCACACCAGGCAAATATCGGGATTGCACCTTGAACATAAGCCCTGGACGACGTCTTGCAGAATCTTTTCCCCTTCCATATCCCCGCCTGAGCCTTAAATGCCTAAATACCATAAATAAAATTCAAATCCATTTTCAATTCAAAGTGCGTAAAATTAATTACAGGACGTATAGTTTAAATCCAGTTTTAATATATCCTGGCAGAAGAAATTCACAAATAGAAGCGGAAATGTTATTTTAAAATATATTATTTGAAAAATATTTCGAAATAAAATTTAAAGAAATGAAAATTGTTTTTACAAAAGTTTTAATTGATGAACAAAATTATCTTTAAAAGTTAATTCACCACTGTTTGAATTTCGCGCCCCCAAGCACCACACCCATAAGGTTTGAACTATTTGCTTTATCAGACACACGAAATCACATAATCAAGACAACTTCTAACGAGACAGTCAACTGCTTTTTCAATCCATCCTGGCTCCCAGGAACGAATCAGTAACCAGATACAGTAGCTGGTTGTGTTAGATCTTGTCTTGTTTATGTAATTCCGTGTGTCTGATCAAGCCAAATAGTTAGTTAATTGATGAAACTGTTAGACGGTTTTAGTTTTTAATTACAACGTATTG
Source organism: Lepisma saccharinum (assembly GCA_022664845.1). NCBI lineage: Eukaryota > Metazoa > Arthropoda > Insecta > Zygentoma > Lepismatidae > Lepisma > Lepisma saccharinum. The sequence goes on from JAGDQP010045567.1 coordinate 11,660, forward strand.
ATTTGTTCAGCTTTTATTATTTATCTGAAGTATATAAAATCAAGACTTTGACATGGAAAATATCATAATAGGTTTGTTATGAAATCGGAGAACACCGATAGTTTGCAATGAATACTATGTTCTTATCATCAGAATAAACAAGTTTCGGTGGTTTTGTGGTTATCGTGCTGGCGCATCATGGTTCGGGGCACGAGTTCAAACACTAATGAATCCATTTTTTAAAGAAAACATGAGTTCATGAGTTACAAATCATGGTAAACACAATTTTATATATTTTTAATTTTATTTCAAACTATATTATTTAAAATATAGTTTGAAATAA
>JAGDQP010045569.1:0-15559 GCA_022664845.1 Lepisma saccharinum
TTGTCCAATAGGCCCACATACGTCGGTTCAAACATGCCACAGTTTCTGGTCGTGTTATGTATTGTAGCTGAGAAAAAGTAAGATTGAAAAGTTATGCATATAATTCTTTCCTTTCCTAAAGAAAATAAGGATATAAACTGCCATTTTCTTGTATGTTATTAATTACATTATTGGCAATATTTCGAGAATGTACACTATACATGGGCATACATTTTATTTTATGCTGAGGCAGGAGTACATTTTTTTTATCCCGATACGCTTTCAAATCGATGATCGAAGTAGTCGCATAACCAAAAAAGTTAAGCTAGCGCTTCCACAGTCGCGAGTTCGAATCCCGCCTTGGGCATGTATGTTTATGGATTTTAATAAGCATTTCACTCGTATAATCGTGACGGGTAGAAGTTGAAAGTCACTAAAATGGCCCACACATGCAATTATGACGCTACAGCATAAGTATAACTCGCGGGATATGTCTTTCTGCGTTTCTCATTTCACTATAATAATAATTGAAAATATTTATTTTTATTTTTAATCTTTTCGAATATAAAATTAATTATACATGGTGACAAACAACAAAATTAAACGATGAAAAAGTAAATAAGGAAAGAAGATGCCGTGGTCAAAACGAAAGTACCATTCCGGCAGTTGCTTTGAAACACTGATGAAAAAGAAAAATTTGCGCTTAGGATGGTCTGTCCCGAGATTTCGATTGGATAGATCCGCTTTTGGTATCAGCACATTACCATGGCTCCACGGTGCTCGGTTAATTATAATAATAATGTATGTATTTATGCGTGTATGTATTTATTTATTTACATGCTATTAACACCTTGATAAGTTATTATAGAACGGTAGGAATACATAAAAGTACAGGAAAGAATAAATAATAATAACGTTCTTTCAGTAAAATTATGGATGTTTTAAAAAATAAAACAAATACGAGTGAAATATAGCAAGGAAGATAAATGTCAGCAATATGTCTCAAATACTAATTCATTGATTCAAAATAGGACCCAAATGTTATTCAGTGACACGTTAACATTATTTTAGTTACTGTTATCTTGTACAAAGATTGGGTTTAACTAGTAAAAAGACCATTTCTTTAAGTTTTGATCAGGAGATGTCAGGTATGCGGTGCGTATCATTAATCGTAAATGTTTTCATAATTATTTGTTTACATTTAAGCTTTTGTTCGCATTTGAATTTGTAAATTACATAAATGTCATTTTAGTATCCTTCCAAAGAAATCATTCCTTATTAATACCGTTAATAAGGAAAATAATTCGATTCCACATAGTAAATTTTAAGATTTTGTTGAGGCAGGATAGTTGCAGAGCTGGCTCCTAGAGTCCAAATGATGACGTAACTCGCGCCTCAATCAATGGGCACTGTTCTCCGCGTAACATTCGTAAGGGATCCCCCTGGGTTGGTAATCTTTCGGCATGAATGTTGGAGCGCATTTTTAAATTTACCGCGTTGGCGCGCCATTGTTTTGTGGAGGCGCCGTTTAAGTTTTGACGGCGCTATACTCCACAATCTGATATTTGGTCACGCTTACTGCCGTTTGCGCATAGGAGGGTTTATCTGATACGTTTGTTCCTTTTTCACCGCTAGATGGCAATGCATTGGTTGGATTTCTTCGGCGTTTTCTCTGTCTTTTTTGCTTACTGACATTATTTTTTTTTAGTGAATCTTAATTAAATTTAAAAATTAATTATCTAATGAATAAATAATAAGTTTAGAAATGAAAAACTGATTTTCATAAATTCCCAAAGTACCTCATTTGCTTTTCACTGAGTGTTTATTTTTTCTTTTAAGTACGTATATAGGTAGTCCTTCTCCGTCAAATTTATACATGAGAAATCGGTATTCTTGGGAAAATCCGGTACTCCAGAGTTTTTTTTTTTATCTATGTTTCTTCGTTTCTACAAAGCTTCAAGTTCAAATGTATTACACCAGTTGTTTTAATAATATGATAAATTAACTTTGTAACAAAGCAGTCTAAGAAAAGATTTTTGTACAGCTTTAATAGTATTGTTGCTACTTTTAGTCAAGTCATTTCACACCGACGTAGCATAAATTTATTCTAATTTTGCCCTTACAAGAGTTTTGTAAAGTGTTAAATACGCCACACTATTGGTTAAAAATGTATCCTATTACTTTTCTGGGTCTATTATTATTATTATTGAAACAATAATAGTAATAATAATAAGAAGAAGACGAACAATAAGACATGTACTTATGCAGGTAACAAATATTTTGCCCAATAATATGAAATATGACTTAAAACATGTCTGAGTCTTGAATGATGTCATTGCTCGGAAAGTGTTATTTCCAGGAAAAACAAAAAGAGCTGAGAAAGAAAAAATCGCAGGTTTCATCTAGTTGTCATGCCAACAAGCACCACTTGACGCTGAAGAAAAATTTCTAGGAATGAATTTATTATGGACGGCTGGTTTACCAAGAGTTTATATAAACCTACGCTACGTTCTCAGTACCGTACACTATAAAAATAATATATTTATTTTATTTATTCGTTCACATCTCTTCTGAGAAAAACTTATACTGTTTTTGTTCTAATGTGTAAACTTATTTGCAAAGAACACATGTGGGGAGCGTGCCATGTATTTACAAAGGCGAATTTGAATACAAATTGCGAATTGACTTTCTCTAGCACTTATATTTACTTACAAACTATTTTTCGTAGCTCCAGATTACTGACAACTACGGTTTCTTATGGTGTGTAGTAGTGAAATGAACTGAGTACCTTTCTAAATAACAATAACCCAACTTCCATGACTCAATTATCCCATTACAGCTATTTTAGGATTACAGTACTGGATACTTTTCCAAATATACGAGGGTAATAAAATATTTGGTTAAGAAACTTGTTTTATTCCTCATCAATTTTATCTTCAACTATGAAATCCATCAACTTATTTATATTAATTAAATGTTGCCATTATAGCTCAGGAATTTTACAATTTGACCTGAAAAAAACACACAAGTAGGAGACTTGGTAAACTTGTTCCTTAAATCCTCTAAAATCGGAGCTGTGCTACGATCGAGATATTGGAAAAATGGCGGCCATTTTTTTTTTTGTTTTACTTTATACTCAGATTAAATTTATGCAGGATCCATGTTGTAGGTAAAATTACAGTTTCAACAAGTGCCAATGCTATAAAAAAAAGTCAATTTTATTGGAATCTTTGAAGGAATCACGGGGACTGGAATAATGAATATCATAGAGTGAGTTTTATGATCAACTGAGTTCATACATAATTTCAGAAAAAAAAATCAGAATATGTCAAGAAGTTGTAGTTTTTCATACAATATAGTCTGTTATGTTCCTTACATTATAAGTTAGAATTCTTATTTGAGAAGTTTTTGGCTAACTCAGAAAACTTGTGAATGTGCTTAACAGTCTCTTCATATGGAAAAAGTCAATGAGTTCTCGAGATCCAAATTTGGTATACACACGCGAGATAAAAAAACTTGGGTCTGCTAAGTGAATGGATGATGGCATCTTTTGTATTTACTATCAATTTTTTGTGCCGCTTTTCCTACAGGTAAAGGATTTGTTTGTGAAAATCTTAAGTGATTTTGGCAAAGCTCTTGTTGTCTTCTCTCAATCATTTTAGGTGAAGGATATGAGGTGACGTCATAAATTGAACGGTGAATATTTTCAACAAGAATATCAGCAGCAGTTTTCACAATTCGATAACTTTCACTTTTATTTATTTTGTGTTATTTCTCTGTGCCATTCCCGGGCTAAAAGAAAATTAATTTTGATCCCAGAAATTTGAAAATTATTATTTTTCCTGGATCCTCCGTGAACCCCACTGTTGATCAATACTAATTTAAAAGAGGATTTTTTAGTGTCTTGTAACAGGAAATCTCGCCTCACAATCTTGATAGTATTGGAGATATTATTAAATCTAACACTGTAAATTGGCATGTGTTATTGCTCTCAAAAAATTAAGGAACTCTTGGAATACACTAAACATAGCTTCATTCTAAAGTCTAACTCGTTTTTTCTTTTGGGGACATCCCCGAACTGCAGCGCAATCAAAATACCTTGCCTCAACAGCAATCAGATCTACTGTTTTACTTACACAAGTCGATAATAGTATCTGTTATTTCCTTATCTTTATTTGGACAATCCTTCTGGATCTGTTTTAGTCTGTTTTGGATTTGGATTGTCAGCACATTCCTAACACATTAAGCTGTGAGCTTGTTTACTCAAATTTCGCATTGTATGATCTCAAAATAATTTCTGTCCCGCAACAATGTTCATCTATATTTCTTCCATAAGAATGTTTAGATACTGGAAGGAAAATTGTAATCCCTTCCGTACATTTTTGGGCATTAACTCAAGTTCTCCAACCTTATAGTTCATTGAATTTTGAATTTTATTTGTAAGGCCTTTAGGCAATTTTGGTTCACGCCGTCTTACAGCTCATGTTTTCATATATCCTCTGAATTTAGAACTTTTGCACATAATATATTTGCACTCGTCTTCCATTGCGTCTCAATTATACCTTGAGACATAAAAATAAAATAAAAAATAAGTAGAAAATAAACACTATTATATATTTCTAAAAAAAAAAAAAATCTTTCCACATTTTTACTAGAACATCAACAGTACTGAAAGTTGATGAAACTATGCTTTTACCTACACTATGGTTGCTATATAATTTTAATGTAGCTATAACTTGAAAACTATTAATTTTGCACAAAATTTGCACATAAATAATTATGTTCCAACATTACAAGCTAAAAGTTTTATATCAAAAGTTTTTCTCTACCTCACACGGTTTTAAGAGTTATAATATTAAAAAAAATGAAAAATGAACGCCATTTTCCAATATAGCAAATGTAACACAGCTCGGATTTCTAATATTAATTAAGATTCCAAGGACATGAAGAAAATATCTACAAAGTCTCCTGAGTTTGTATAAACTTTTTCTGAGTTGAGACCTTTTACCATCTTTTCTTTAGTTCACAATGGTTCATTGTGACCTCAAATCTTGCAACGTTAATTTAGTTCATTTTCCGACGTCATACAATGATGAAACTTTACACACTGACGTACGTTGGATGACAATACAATATTCCATTGTTACTCGTACTTTTACATATTTCTATATATTTATTTATATATTTTAAACGCATATTTTAATATTTTTTTTCAATATGGAAATCTTTATCCTAAAATAAATACTAGCCTGCAACGATGTTGCGTTTGACTGGTTACAGAACACTTTAGATTTGGGTCAAAACATTAGCTTAAGAAAAAGTATTCGCAAACCTAAATAACTCAGAAAAAATTAATAAAACACTTTTTAAAGACATACTTTTCTTAAACAATTACTGCTAAAAAGTAAAAGATAAATTATGTTTATACATGACTAAAAAGAAAAACATGGGGCGCGCCAATTTAAGAATGTATATAGTAACTGTATATGAGAGCACGCCGCATGCTTTTCGTTTTAGTCATCAATAAACCATTTTTATTTTTTACATTTTAGGAAATGTTTAAGAAAAGTATGGTAAATCTTTAAAAGTTTATTTAAATTATTTCTTCACCTGCAATCCCGAGAGATTAATGAAGATTAAGGAGCTGTCTTTGGACATCAATTATTAAGCAGAATTATTCAATATAATCTCTGGCTTCTGAAATAAACCAGATATACGTTTAAAGATTGTTCATTTCTCAATATTAAAAAGAGAAACAATTAGTTTCTGGAACTTTACTAACACTGAATTGAATTGTAATAGTTATTTCAACAATGTAAATAAGGTTTAAATTACAGTAAGTCTGCGACATTGTCGGTAGTGCCATCTAGGAGCGAGAAACGCAGAAGGAAGTATTTAGAACTTAGATTCAGTATTAAATGTGCTGAAAGTTTTTAAAACATAGATCTAGTATTAAATGTACACAGATTATTTAGAACTTAGATGTAGTATTAAATGTGCAGAAAGTATTAAGAACTTAGATCTAGTATTAAATGTACAGAAAGTATTCAGAACTTAGATACAGAATAATTAAATGCGCAGATCCAGAACACTATGCCAAATTCTCTAAACATTTATACCTAATACCTACACAAGGATGTATAAAAATAACTTTATTATTTTTAACGTTTTATAATTGTTTAGTTACATACTTTATCTTCCAGTTTCTAAGCTCCATTATTTTATTGTGTCATCATTATTCTAGCTTTATAAGCTTCTCTATTGCAGCTATTACGTCATAACTTAATTGCTATCATGTAATCAACTTGTCCTCACTGCAGACAGATGAAAAACTAACACAGAGATGGCGCTAGAGACGTACACAGTTAGCTTTGTGGATATAATTCACCAGATAATATACATTTTCATGCATCTTTAATGGTACTAACATCATTTTAGTTTCCCACAGCAATACAATCGTTCACATTTACATATTAACGTCACGAACATTTGTGAAATTTCCTGTCTCCCATATATTAGATTACTTTTCCTCTATAACAATGTGTAAACTGGATTGTGGCTAATAACACCTAACAATCTCTCTCTCTCTTTTTCTTCCTGTTCAATACGATATACTCACACAAATACACACACACAGAGACTCATACGCTCGCAGGTGTCTAAATTACAAATTTCGTTTCATGCTCTACAACATTTGTGGAAGCTGACTCTTGGGATTCAAGGGCACAATGGCCCATGAAATAATCTTCATGAAGCTACCTTGTAGTAAATAATACATTTATTTGATAATTTTTTACATGTCTATTTTGGCTATCTCTATTTTCTGTATATTTTTAAGTTCTCTGAGACAAGGGTGATGTGGAATAGAAAACTATGGACAAAGTAGTCCTAACTAAAAAGATGAAATTGTTATATCGGATGAAAAGGTGCTAAAACATACTGGAAGAAGAGCTTAAGCGAGTCAATCGGGTCGAGTTTTAGACCGGGTGTATGCTTTTTGTTTGAACATTGAGGGGTAGACGGGGACCTGGGGCGTTAGCCGCTCAGAGCACACTAATAATAGTAATGACATAATGACGTATCTCACCGGAGCAGTGCAAATACACCCCCCCTCGGAAAAAAGTAATTCTGATAGAATATTTTTGCTTCAAGTATAATAAAATAGATAAAAAAAACGTTAAAATATTTTTAAAAAAACTCAAAACTGAAGTTTCCATATATTCTTAAGGAGTCCCACAAATTAGAAACACTGATTGTTTCAAATCTATATAGAAACAAGATCAGGTCACCGGTTCAAGATTGGACCAGCGGGTCAATTCGGTTCAGATTAGAACATTGGGTTGAAGAGTCAAAGTTATTCTCGCCGGGATCCGAGTCATCGTCTCAACTGGGTTAAGGTTTGGACATGGTCACTGAAAGTGACCCGTTTTCAGCTCTAGCTGGAAGGGAGGAAGCAAAGTTCTTGAGATAGCAAGAAGAGAAAGGAGACCAAAACAAAACTGTTGAGAAGAAAATTGGGCTATATATATACATAGAAAAGTAAGTGAAAACAATAGGATATGGTGTATATAAAAAAAACTAAGAAGAAACTGGAGGGGACACTAAAACAACATAAAAGTCATTTGCGATTAAAAAAAGAAAAGAAAACGCGGTCAGTCGAAAGACACATGGAATGAAACAAAAGAATCTAGAAGAAGAAAAAATAACAATGTGAAGAGGCGAGCTAGAACAAAGGACTTAGCATAAGTAAATAAGCTGTGTGAGAGTGAAGTATAAATTTTAGTCTGGTTCCGGATAATATTGGAACCAGGTACCTGGATCCGGTTCTTGGCTCTTAAAATTCAGATCTGGATCTTGGAACCGTGTATCCAGTTTCCTCAGAACCGGTTTCTTCAGGGTCTGGTTCCGCCAACCCATAGTATAGATATGTAGGGCAAGGGGAAGATAGTCCTATGCCATATGTGTTATGATTCTGAGAAAAATGAGAATGAAGATTTCAAAATACTCCATAAATCAGAATTTATATTTTTCTCCAAAATTCTTAATATTAATTAAGGCCTTGCATTCCATTTATCACTTACAATGTTAATTGCTTGGAATTATGCTTAATATAAGCCATTGAATACATTTGAAGAATGTGAAAGGAAATGCTCAGAACTATGACATAGGACTATATTGTTCTCGGGTTTTCATTGTATTTTTATACGTCCTTAGAAGCTCCTTTTAAAATGTTAATAAAAAGTTACTTCGAAAGTGCAGAACGTTAATATTCTTTTTTATTTTACGTCCCTTGATAGAAAAGCTATAACGAATGGAACCTTCTATTCCCGCTCATTGTGTCCGTCCATCTGTGTCCAGAAATTAAATCTCAGGAACAACAAGGAATGGAGAGATTCTTGAGGTATCATTCAAAAGGTATTGACTAGGCTAGCTCAGGGCCGCCCAAGCCGTCTTGATTGGTGTAATGGTTTAGTGTTGCCAGTCCATTTAAGAAAAAACTATAGTTCAAATTACTTCCATGAGTTAGACCTAGCTGCGCCAAACTTAATATAAACTTATTCGATACAATAGACACGTATTTAAATTTTCCCGTACTTAAGCACAACAGTTTTCGGCGTTGCCAGCATAATTTATAAAAATTAATGCTTTCATGGCTAAAACACTATCAAGGAATACTTAGTAGAATTGCAGCTCCTACTTGTTTAGTTCTAATGTGTTCCCGTCGGTTAGCACCAATTTTGCATTTAGTAACTGCCAATACCAGTAATTAAACGCAAGTGTTCAAAAAAATATGCAATTCCAGTCAAGTTTTGTTATATACGTACATTTCGGCAAGATGCTATGCAACACGCATTGCTTTTGCCACTTGATTTGATCAACAATTCTTTGTCATCGGCAACAAGACTTTATAAGAAATGATTACACAATGACAATAATATATTCTCATTTAAAAGCTCTTACCAATATTTCACATAGGTCCACTTCAAGAAGATTCATGCATTAAATTTCAACAATACAGTAAGCCACACTATATTTAAAATTGCTAAACTTACCTCATTTTGGGTTTCTCCAGAAGATTCTACTTCAGGAGAAGAGGACATATATGCACTCTTTAATATCACTTATGTCTTCTACTTAAAAAAAAGCTTTTCTCTCGCAATGTTTCTTTGCCTACTTGTTACTGAGCCGTAGTAGCTCAGTGGTAGGACGTTTGGCGTAGGATTCGAGAGGTCGTTGGTTCAATCCTAGTAGCCAACCATCCTGACTGACGTTTATCCAGGGTTTTCCCTCAGTCGTACCAGGCAAATGCCGGAATAATACCTTCAACTTAGGCCCTGGCCAACTTCTTCCCGCATTTCCCCCTGCCTTCCCTATCCTGTCTGAGCCTTAGATGCCTAAAGTCCATAAATAAAATAAAAAAACATTCTGTCTACTTGTACGAGAATCCGAGATAATGCTTCAGAATGTGGCATTGGACTTTCTTACTGAATTTTTTCCATAGAATTTGTGGAGGCAAGGAGGAACTGTAGAGCATATGTTGCCATCTATGAAGAAATTTCGAAACCTGATAACGGCAGTCAATAGTGCCACATTATGAGCATGTTGCAACAAACGGTAACTCGTTTTTTCACGAAAGTGTGGCATAAGACTAAAAGCCTCATGCCCTTCATATGTAGAATGATGGTGGAAATGAATGAATGAATGAATGAGAATGAAACCTGAAGATGAAAGTGAAAAAGAATTATGGCGGAGTTAAAAAGTAAATTTAAGAGTGAGTATAAGTGTGGTGAAAGCAAATATATAAAAGTGAAGATGGAGACAAAGCGCAGACATAGCGTTTAATTGAAATGTGAAAATAAGTGAGAATGGCAATGAAGCTGAAACGTGATGGGGGGAGGGATGCTGCTGAAAACATCAGCGTGAGTCCGAAGCGTAGACTTGATGTTGAATATAGAAGACGATATGAAGAAAATGAACATCTGTACTTAGAATGAATGTTCTAGGTGGGTGAGTGATAACCCAAGCTACATTTTAATCAACGTATCCCAGGTTCCAAAACCAGTGACGACACAAATGATTCGAAACCCACTTTAAACTGGAGCCCAGTCTTTCGACGTGATCTTCATCTAATTGAAGGCAATGGTAAGTCAAAATCGGTTCACGTTATTGAGAAAAATTCAGATCATAGCAATGTCTTCACGTAGAAGGTCCACCATTACCATCACCATACTTACAACACTACCAGATCTCCAATAGCAGTTTAATCTTAATTCAAATACAGCCAATTTCAAACTTCAATCATGCTGTTACATCAATCGTAGATACACAAACAAAAATCAAGTTAAACTCAAGCTTGTCATATGTGCTCTTAATTTTAGAAAGTAATGTAAGCTGAATTGTGTGCTACTTGTGAAAGAAGTATCTTTATTTCAAGCTTTGTGAACGAGAAAACTTGTTCGTCTCTGACGTTGTTGTCTGTCAAATTCCCTCCCATTCCTTCCTCTACACCACTCTATTTTTCTAACTAACTTTTGGGTAATAAATCTTATCCTCTTTTGTAATATTGCAAAGAGATGTCAGTTGACCTCTCAACTCTTATTCTTTTCAAAATTCTTGCACCCACAAGTTTCGGGCAGAGACAAAAATTACACAAAAGTTGGTGATTATTATGAAAGAAAAAAACAGTTCTAGCTGTGAGGATCAATAAAGGTTGAAAAGTTTTCGAAACTGTAACTTGCACAAACTCACAAAAGAACTAAAAGGAATGTTTTTATCCCTTACTACACGTGTCGTATTCTCTAACTTGATTTTAGGTTTCCAGATAACTTTAAATTTAATAATGACTTCTATTCATTATTAAAATTACTGTACTGACCTTTAGTGATTAGGTATAATAACCTTTTATTAAGATACATAATGTTTAATTATTGGAGTTAGAAGGACGTGAGAGAAATGAAGTATAAATAGATAAAGAAAATTTACTACTATTTCACAGCCGAAGAGATTTATTTTTTAACTTGTTTCAAGAGTTTGGGTTGTTTAGAATTAAACATTTTTAACATATGAGGAGCCCACAAGTCAAGAGATTACCTATTTTTTTGTTACTCGTCAGTGTCACTTGTATCTCTTTGCTTCTGGAATCAACATTTCAAAAACAAGATTATTTTCTGTGATATAATTTGTTTTCCATATTTGAAGAACCCTCTCAAACTTAAAAAGACTTATAATTCTTTTCCAAATTTAAAATATCTGCAATACAATTAACAATGATGAATATACTCTATAATGATTTTTTTTTTAAATTATTTATATCCTCCCCACCCTATACTGAGGGTGCCTTGAGAATTTATCCTCTGTTAAATCAATAGATCATACAGATTTGGTTATTCCTAAAATTAACAATACTGATATGGTCAATTCGCTTCTAACTGACATAAAACTATATTCAAGTCAATACAACTTTTCTACTTAACTCTGCACTCTTTGAAGTGATTACCAACAGCTATCTTAGTCACTCTTCCTTCTGCTTCAAATTTTTGCTGTAATGTACTTTGCTTAATAATGTCCTGTAAACAATATTTTATTCATTATAATATGTATTTGCAATTCATTCAATATTAAATCATTACACTTTATTATCATTTACACATTAATTATACAAAGCGCCAGGTAGCCAAAATATTTTTGGTTGTGTAACATAAACTATATCATTTTATGTAAGGCTGCTTTCAGACTACGCCGACGGCATGACGCCGCTCTTATGTGATTAAGAGTAATGTAAATGAAGCTCTTCACACTACGCAAGAGCCGCCGTTGACTGTGCGACTCCCTTCAAGGTTGTTGACAGCGTTTTAGCGTCGATAGCTATGATTACTATTGCAGCAAATGGTACGTTTCACACAGAGCTGCCCGCGCTGCTCAACGAAAGATTTCTGTTCGTGCCAACTTGGAATAATCTTCCGGATTCTCTTGTTCAGTGTTACGTTGGGATGGATCTGGCGGATTGAGAACTGGATTCCAGTGATGAAGTCGACGTGGAGGTTTTAATAACTTTAGTGCAAGACAGACCCATTTTATGCAATAAAAGCTTAGAAGAATTTGAATCTAAAAAGAAGACCCATTTCCTTCCTCTGGCCCTTCCCTTTTTCCGCTGTAAATGAAGCAAGTACAAAGACAACAACCTTTCCTAATCATCCATCTTTACAAAATGATCAAATCGTAAATGAATGAACAACTTTTCCCCGTTGGTCATTCAACGTCAAAACTCGTACCGACGGCGAAAGTTGCGTGCACAACGGCACGATCTTTGGTGACGGCTCGGCGCGTATTCTGAAAGCGGCCTAAAGCTTTTACTGCTTCAATGTAGTTTCTTATAAATAAATAAAATAATAAGAATCTTTCAAATTCTTTCTAAATATTTTTTCAACAAAGTTTTTTCGTATTTCTAAAACTATATTAATGATTTATGTTATTTTACATATCTCGTTACGACTTCAGAAGCCAAGGGATACAAGTGACATAGACGAATAAAAAGTTCGAGGTATTTTTTTGTATATAACCCGAAATATATGTGACACAATTGTGCACGGGCACATAAAGGTCCAAGGTTTCATTGTACAAGATATGACAGTTTTGTGTCACATAAATGTCGACTTATCTATATTACAGAACCTTAAATTTTTCTATTCGTCAATGGCGCTTGTATCCCTTGGCTCCGGAAGGCAACGTATGGAACTGAAATTATGCCTGTATGTCTGTCTGCTTCATCTGAAGCGTTTACATTGACTGCTATGTGGCAGACAACCAGGGTTGCCGCCAGGAATTTCAGTTTGGGGTAGGGGTAAAGTCAAAATTGGGAGGGTGTAAGTGAAGTGTTGTACGGTTTCTATCGATTTTTCACAGCAAAAATTTTAAAGTTGTTGTCGAGACTTTGGGGTGTAGACATCCCCACAGACAGGGGAGGTCTGTCGAAATCACTGAAGGCAACACGAAGCCACCTCAATATTTTCCCGAGCTTTAAAGGAAATATTACTCATTTATATTGGATCTATATTATCCACAATATAAATCCGAGACAAAATATTCTGAAAGTAGATTATCCTTCCCCCAACATTCGGATCTGTTTGGCAGAAGTTATTGCACATAAAATAAGAATGGAATAAAAGAAATCGAGAAAAATGGGGGGGGGGAAGCAAGATAAAGGATGTAGACATTGAGTTAAATATAAAAAGAATGGGAAAATATGTATGACCAGGATAAAGTTAAACCACGTGGAATGCAGCAGAACTTTGTGAGGTAATGGAGAAAAGAACTAGTAAATTTTGAGATGAGGAGAAAAAAGCGTGTTCATTCGGAACCGGATATGGAAGGATGAAAGGAAGTAGGTATTGTCCTTGAAAAGCGTCTAAAGTGGTTATGAAAGTATATAAAATAACATCTGTGAATACACAATGTGACTAAGAAACTATAGTTACCTATAAATAAGATGGACGGCCTCAGCCACAGTCTCCTAAAAGCCTGACAAATAAACGCAAACTCAAATAAGATGGTCCAATGAGGTGGCAAGAGGATCTACAACATGGTCGAGAGGTTCACGCTAATTTATTTCTTGATGTGAGGGCCAGGCACATGTGCAGGACAATATCGTGCTTCATACTCGTTTAATTGGTTGTCTAAGGTTCACTTACGTGTAGTCACAATGAAGGAAGAAGCTTTAGCATTATGTAAATAGCGACCTGCTTGGCCCTACCTACCATGGCGATGATTGCTAGATCTGAAGATATGATGAAGTAAATTGAATATTGAAGTCACGACTGAGCTATTGTTGACATGATTATTTGTACCCATGTTAATAGTTTTGCATCATCTCCAGGAAGACCGCTAACGTCCTACATGCTTTACGACTCGACATTTGGAAATACGTGAGGTGCACAGCGCGGACGATTCCAAAAAAAAGCTGAACAAAAGTAAAAAAAAAAAAAATAATAATAACTAGTTAGCGATTATTTCATGTTGGGTTGGTTACAGTACATCTGTAATTGTCAGAAATTACTTTTGAAAGTGTTTATTTCATTTTACCTGTCCCAGAATAGGAGTCGAAAAGCTACCTTTGTTCGATTGTGTTACTGAGGCAGTAAACGACGCACGTGTTTAAAGTTGTATAAAGACTTTAGATTGAAGCAAATCATAATCAAATAAAGTGGAATCAACGTCTAAAAGTACGTAGAATATATAAGAAAAAAAAGTTACGAAATAATTTATCAAGTGTAAATTATTAGTGAAACAATAAGTGTTATTGATTTTTATTAATTGAAATTTTTAAAATACGATATGTTTTTATGAAAAAGTTACGTTGTTCCGTGTTGTTTCGCTGTCAGACTTATTGTAAGTTAGAATCAAATACATGTTCGTCAATATAAAACCAAAAAAGCTGCCCGAAGTTGTCCCTGTTTTTTTTTTTGTATTTTAATCGTTTTTCAAAATGGCGGACCCCAAAATCCATTTTCCACAACCTTTGAGCTAGAGCTACGAAATTTGGCACAAAGGTGTATTATCACGAGTAATTTAGGAAAATATTACAACATTTTGAAAAAAAGTCGCCATTTTGGATCCAAAATGGCCCCCAAACCTATTGTTGCATAGAGTGCACAACCCAAACCGCTAGAAATACCAAATTAGATATGAACGTACATAATCACTAGTAGATTAAGAAAATGTATTGCAAAATGTCTCGAAAGACGCCACCTTATCCAAAATGGCGGACCCAAAAATCCATTTTCCACACCGTTTCAGCTAAAGAAACGAAATTTCTTATAAAGGTGTATCATCACGAGTAGTGTAGGTAAATATTACAATATGTTGAAAACGTCGCGATCTTGGACTCAAAATGGCCGCCTAAAATCCAATCAGGAATCATTTATTAAAAAACCAACAACACCATATTTCATTAATAGCAATTATCATTTAAGTATACGATAAAATGTTAAAATGTTGTTAAGGTGGTTCAATTTTGCAACCCTGACTTCAAATTCGTAATCAGAGACCCAACAAACCATGAACATGATATTCATCTTGATTGTAACATGATATACAGGCTGTTTTACGAATAGGGGCTATCAATATGGGATGAAGGGGGTTACATTTTGCAACTCTGACTTCAGATTTGTAATCAGCAACACCCCCAGAAAAACCGAGTACAGATTTTGAGATCATTCACTTGCGTTTTTGACTTTTGGCCAATTTTTTTTAAATCGGCCGCACTGTGCGGTGCACTTAAATCCACTTGCAGGTCAGCACAGCTATGTATTCCCGCTTTGCTATCCGGAAGAACAATTCGACATCAGCTACAAATATCTGGAGGCGTTTATTCAGATAGAACAAACAGGCGCGTGTATTGTTGTGATGAATACATTTAATGTTGTAGTAGATGAAGGGCGAGATGGAAAGCCAATAAGAAAGTACAGTGTATGAGAAACTCAACAGACCAAAGATTGGTTAACACCAATCTGCACCAACACTCAATGGTGATCGAAAATGCATTGCTTAAACAATATAATAGACGGAGACATACCTATCCACT
>JAGDQP010045570.1:0-15559 GCA_022664845.1 Lepisma saccharinum
CGTTGAACGGAAAAATAAGCTGTTCCCTAGCAATTGTTAAGCAGTGTAGAATCAAGGAAAAGATCAGGTGTATTTCAATGGTGCACCCAAAATTTGAGATAACGTTATTGGAGGCTATCACCTCCTGTACTACATATAGACTATTATCTTATAGAAAACTCCTCATTAGGAGTGTTGAATCCATACGTTTTTCTTTCGTTAACTACTTTTCTTTCCTCTAATTTTCACTGCAAATACACAGTGATTCCGTCATTCCCCCCATTATGGAAGGTGCCACCCCCAAATTCTCGACCGCACTTCGCAACTTTAAATTTTGCACGATCAAAAATCAATAGAAATCGTGCAAAACTCCCATTTTTGCTTAATACGCTCTCAATTTTGACTTTACACTACCACTCCCAAACTAAAAATCCTGGCGAAATCCCTGCAAATACATGCGATTTCCGCAAATATTCCTTGCGAACTGTTTATTGCCAAACGAACGAATGAAACTAGTACCAAATATTATTGTTGGCTGCGAATTCCGACAACTTCATCGTGGTGATTAAGGCGTTATCTTATCTGTAAATATCAAACAACTATGTCTATGACATAGTTATTTATGATAGGATTTTCTCCTTCTGCTACAGAATAGTACCTCTTCTGATTATTAATGTTTTGTAGGGACAGTACTAACTGATTTTTTAAATGGAACTTGTAAGTTTTTTAAACTAAAGACCTAACTATTAGAATTTAGGAGGTCAGTGAGAAAGGAAGCAGCTAACGCACACAGTCTATAAACCTAAAATTACGATGCACGGCATTCGTCACACGTCTGTCTGCAATCCAATGTATCCGGCATATGTTGCCGGATGGACTCTGTGGTCTCAATAATTATTGCAACTACCAGAATACTGTTTCGATAATATTCCAACTGGGATATTCATAGCATATCCTCAGGATATGTTTGCACTGTCACTGGGCAGCGATTTTTGGGATATGCCTATGCTACACTGATTGGAATATTCGATATTTTTTCCTCAAATTGATATAGAAAAATGCATATGATTTTGGATTTGACGTAGTCATCTGCAGATGCATTTACAACAAGTGTTTACCTGCTACTCAGAAAACAATCAACTTCTGTCCAGAGCATGTATTAATCAAAGTAAACACCTGTTAATTTCGAAACATATGCAACCACGCATTGCGTATGTTGGGTTGCCTATATATCAGTCATAAGTACTTCTAATAGTGGCGCTGTTAAATATCCTTTCATGTGATGAAGGTCTTGTCTAATCTACATTGAGTTCTTTTTCCAAAGGAGAGAAAATGAATTTAGCATTTCAGGGATGGACCTAGATGAAATGATAACTATATTAATTTAAAAAATGTTCTTTAACACTAAGCCGAGATTAACGTCTTATGTGAGTACTTCTGCACATTACGACAAAACTATAACTCAGATCTACGGTTTTCTCGTTCGTACACATTACAATGAAAATGAAACAAAATTATGTAAGTTTGTACACTCTTCTTTCAAAGAATATTATGATTGATTATTGTGGAATTAAATGTCTAAAGTCGCCAAGGAAATGCCGAAGGAAAAATAATTATTTAGTGGACCAATTTATAATTTTAGTATGAACGAATCACTGCTAATGGTAACCCACAACTGAAGGAATCAAATAACAGCTGTTGTCCCAAACTGGTAGTATAAAGTGTAATCGCAATAACATGCCAACACTTTCGGCTAGAGTAAGGACTATGAAATGGTACTTATTATTAAAGAACGCAACAGATTTTAGTCCATGAAAAATATTTTCTGCTTAACATGTCTCGAATTTGAATAATAAAAAAATGAAAAAAGCAGAAAAACCTACTGAGAGTGAGATTCGTCGGTTAACTTTGTGGATCTTACGTTTAATTTAGACTGACTGGTTTTAACAGTAAGTTGTCACAAGAGGCAAGTGTTGTGAGACTGAAACTGATTACTGGGGTCGGATCGCATATAGATAACTCCATTTAAAAAATAGAGACAATGTAAAAAAAATACTTAATTACAAATTATTTTTTGATTTCTTAAGCTTGTTTACAGTCAATTTTATTTATTCCACTTTTGCCAATTACAGTACATAGTCCTACCGCCTATCTTTATATTTAATTTCTATTAATACCCATTTTCATGTTTTCTTTTCATCAAATCGTGTACTACACTTTACAACTAGCATCATTAAAAATAAGTAATTAGTGCATTTACAGCAAGAGCGATTTATATATTTCTCGCCCTTTATATAATGTTAGTGCCTACTTTTTGACATTTTTAACGGCTATTTTTTAAAGACGTTTAGTGTCCATTTGTCTCTCTACTCTTTTCTCTGCCTGTTGTCAAGTTTCTTATGCTTACTCGCCAGCCTATTATCAAGCTTTTTCTGCTTACTCGCCTCCCTATTCTCAAAGTTTCAGTGTCTATCTGTTTGTCTACTTTTAAGGTTCTTACTCTGATTTGCTAGCCTACACTCATGGTCTTTCTGCATCTTTGTCAGTCTATTCTCAATAATTTTAGTACGTATTTTCTCCTTAATTTGAAGGTTTAGTACCTAAATAATATCGGGGTTCTACTGATTACCTTTATTCACTGTTGTTTGGTACTAAAATAACCCGTAGAGAAATTTTAATATTATACCTCTCCACAATTCACTCTCTAAAAAAGAAGAAAAGTCTCTTACCTGAAGGATATGTGTTCCCTGGTGCTGTTCGAAGATTTCCATTGCAATTCCAGCAACAGAACGAGGTCTAATCGGGCCACCTAAAGTGAAAAAAAGAAAAACGAGAAGAAATTGAAATAACAGAAATATAGCTTAACCTTATATTTTATGTTGACACGTACAAAATAAATTTGTTCCAAAAAATATATATTCAAGGAAAACTCAAATATTTTTACTGTAACAAAAGAGAGAGAAAGTAAAGAAAGTGACTATATATAAAGCCAGACTATATATCTTCCAAGTATATAATCAGAGGAAGAATAAGATTCCCAAAGCTAATAAAAATAAGAACATTCGTCCAAGATTAAAACTTGGTAGAAGGATAGAAGGGACGGTGTTTTCATGATTGAAGTTCTTGTGACATGGCAACAATGTTGAGCGTAGATAAGTTTCGTATGTGGAGTTAAGTAAACTAAAGGCATGGGATTTTCTTTCCGTCCGACTCCGGTCTCCAAATACTTTCCTTTTTTCTTTCTTTCTTTCTTCTTCATCTAGAACTTTCATCAGTGCCTAGGATTGGAAGGGAGAGTCTGGCAAATCCCACTCTCTTGACTTTCATTAGTTGTGACCATACAAAGATTCAGCAGAAGAAATAAGCAGACTTCTCTCTGAGTTACAATCCTTTTCTTTTTTAGTTACTATAAATAACAGTTTTTCAGTCTCGTTCCCCCTCACTAAATTAGAAGAAACGACGAATAATTTTTTTTTCTAACTTTGGTGATATGTTTTCAATTTTCAATTTATTTATTTTGCTGTTTATTTATTCATTAAAATTATACTCCTGTGTTGGATTGATAATTTTCATAACTAGGGACGTCTGGAAGTTCCAAGTCAATTCCGGGATTCGGAAAACTGAAGTAATACGAAATTCTCCAGAATATAATTAATCTTGACAATCCAGAATTCCTAAATTCTTGATTTCTAACAATTCCGATATAAAGCAGAATTCTGATCTGAATTCTGGAATAATTCCTACACTGTAAAAAGTGGAAACACGAAATGGATGAAAGTTATTCCGCTTTATGGAGAAACAAAAGTCGAAAATTAGCGTTTTCTTGTATTTACTCTTAAATGTGGATATAGTGTAAGCCCTTTATTGGAAAGACTAGTAACCTTAACTGCATTTTAAAGTTTAAAATTTTCTTTGTAATGGCTTAACGTTAACTGAAAATTGGGTGAAACTGGTCAAAGTGTTTCGTCGGTGAACGTTCAAGTTATTTTACGCTTAAAATCCGGGTCATTTTCTGATCGAAGTGTAAGCTAAACTGGCCGTTTTGAGGTTACGTACTTTTGTGGATGAAGTTTAAGCCTTGGTTGGATATTTTATAATCCAATAACAGGAGTAAAGTTACTTGCTTGTAACTGAACGCCCCACCATTTCGAGTGTTTATGTTGCTTTTACACTGTGAACAGTAAACAGTTGACTGGTGGATCGAGAACGACATGATTGCATTGGCGGAAATAGGAATTAAGTTGGATATAAATCTTTACACAGTATTAAACATATCTCTCCTTTTTTTTTTCTCCCGACATTCCTCGTAGTAAAATCTACATGTTGATCATTAACCTCCTGCGCAGTAAAGTCCTAGCTATGAATATCACTCGGAAAGCCATAAACACCAACTGCCTTTGTAGCTAAGTGACGAGAGTGTCTGATCAGGGTGCTATTGGACCCTGGATCGAAACCCGACCACCTTCATTTTTACTTTTTCTTTTTTTAATTTTAAATTTTAAAGAAACATTACATTTTCTTCTTTTCTACTTTCAAAAAATGTTCTGCTTCAATGAAATATATGTGCATTTTGAAATTTTACAGAGAGTAAAACGTTCAACCGAAAACTGGCTGAATGTAGGTTAAACCAAAATGTGGAGGCAGCTGCCACCATCCTTTGGATGAACGTTGTCTCTCCGGTTTTTACAGTGTACGGATCAATCCAAAAATATTCTGAAATCTTTGTTTTGGATATGTAATTTAATTTTGAATTTCTAAATTTGTGGAGTAAATATGAAAACTATTGTAGGATGTCGGTTGATGAGAAGTAAAAAATCTCATGAAATTCACGAACAGTACACTTGAAGAAACAAACCGTCGTAAAGTACTGTCAAAAATGTACAATATTATGAACAAAATACCAAACCTCTTTCATAGGTATCTTGTGTTTAAAGAGGCTATTTTAAAAAATGCGTGTTGTATTTTGGAAAAAACATGATTACAAAACATTATTTTTGTTTCTCGAACAAGGTCCATTTTAGAGATACGGTATAAAAAAGCACCACACAGGTAATTAAAACACGAAGGTAATAATTAAAAAAAGACAGAATTTACTGTTTCATTGTCATATGACTATGAAATACGTAATCAGTATTAAGTATTTGAAGTACTTGTGTGATGAAGTACAAATTCAACAAGTAATACAAGGATTTAAGGGAAGAACCCCAAATCATTTTAATCTTTAAAATTTAGAGTTCGTGTATTAATCAGAAAGACCAAGTAGTCTATATTTTTCCGAATCCATAGTTTAACATTCCTCTAACAAATTGAGAACCAATCGAAAGGTCATCGCCCAATTGGTAGAGCGTGGGTTTTGCATTCGGGTGCTCCTGGTTTTGCTACCAGTGACCGATCATCCTGACTGAGAATTTTCAGGGGTTTTCTCAGTCACACCAGGCGCCGACTCCTGCCGCATCCTTTCCCTTATCCAGTCTCGGCCTGAGCCATAATTACTAAAGTCCATAAATGCAAACACTAATATTTCCACCCAATAACAACTTAGATATGTTACGCAATATTTGTAAATTATTTCGAAATAGTTTGTTTTTTTCTTAAAAAAAAAAAAGAGTATAAATATGAAGAGTTAATTTCGGTTTTGACAAAACGAAGAAAGATTTCTTCACTATTTTGCAAGTTAGGAAATTTTATGGTTTGTGTCATACAATCAATACCTTCAATTGCACGGTTCAATAAAGAATTTATGCGTAAATACTTTCCTAGCGAGTTTCGTTCCCTGTCATGTATTTTATCAATTTTGCTTCTTCTTTCATTCAAAATTAAAAAATTCACCAGAAAATAATAATAAAAGTTACATATTACAAAATGTGTTCTCTTTAATAAAAAAAAGTTAATAATAACACGTTATTTGTGAACTTTCAACGTCTAGTCTCATAAAAATGGTAAGGAAAGAAAAAAACGAAAAACCAACCGTTTGGAAAAATGTAAGAGCAAAACCAAAAATTACGGAAACTGGAAATCATATTATATCTTATTTCACAGTGCAAATGTAACATTGTTCATAGTCATTCCAGATTTAATATTTTTATTGTTTTACATTATTTTTTAAGCACAGATTTGAATGAATCAACATATAAGCGTAAATTTTTGAAACTGAAAAAATTAATGTGACTTTCATTTTATTTTAGAAAATATAACAAATTAATTTGTCTCTATTGAAAGATGCTCGCAAAAAAAATGTTTACTGGACTGATCACAATCAAATCCAGGTATCCTTCTTGCCAGTCCGATACCCAGATCGATTCTGAGTTTCATTTCCACTTTAATCTTAAGTTCGAATCACCTAATTCGATTTCAAATTCGATTCCCAGCTTGATCTTGAGTGGATCTCAGCTCGCTTCTGAATTCGATCTCCAGCTCGATCCTGTGTTCTATCTCTAATTTTATCCTGAGTTCGATCCCCATTTCTATCCTGAATTCGATCACCTGTTACACTACCTAGCAATATATTTGTCTTTGTACCACTCACAACCTACTAACAACCCTAAAATTGTAAGATATAACCCTAAAATGATATTTAGTTGACAAACAGCAATAGATATACAAAAAGAAACATAAAAAAAAAGAATAGAAATGAAAAGTAATATGATTGGGACATTAATATTGTCTTTATCCTGATTTAGAGCCAAGAATACCGTTCTTCAAACTACACGCATAATATCCATAATTTGGTAATTTTTCAAAGTCATGTAGTTGAGTTAAGGGAGACGAAGAAACAGTGTTGCTGCCTCCTGACCGATAATTTATGACCTTAGACTTGGTCCAGATCTTCGATATGAGAAATTGATCCTTCTTTACTAAAGCCTTACTAAGGAGACAGAAATATAGGCTATTTACTTCCCAGAACTAGAAATCCTGCAGGCTCCTCTAAACGGGGAAGAGGGGGTGGCTGACGCTATATTTCACCACTGACAGGTACAATATTGCCCAATTGGTTCGCCAGATATGAGGTGTTAGGCTGGAAGCGTCACATCTGTGCCTGAAGTCCCGCAGTGGCCGTGGACCCACTTCTCACCCCTTCGAACTTCGAATTCTCCCCCTTTCTATCTTCCTATTCTTTTTTTTTTCTCTCTCTCTCTCTCCTCCCCTACTCCCTGAACAATTCCCGCTAGCCATGTTGCAATATACAATAGAAGAGCTTTTCCGAAGTCTCGGTCTGGAGCAACATATCGCTTGGTATGTTCCAATTTTATTACAACAAGGCTGCAAATCTATCACTTTGTCTAAACCCCCTCATCATCTTCCACTACACTCGTCCCTGCAACCAAGCAAAGCTTCTACGTGTACAAAAAGGAAATAATTTATCATTACGCATTACTTGCTTGGCATTACCAATTTTTACCAATGCACTAACATATGTATATCGATATAAATACATATATTGTTCATTTTGTTGCCAAATGACGAAGAAAGTTCCATTCAATTCATGGAATAATAATTTCTTCCTTCAGTGATTCTCAACCTGGATGACGCGATGACTGATCAGGGGACAGAAAATCGAAAGTTAATGGTCTAATCTATTCTGATCTGTCAACAGGAAATGTTCAAATATTATTCTGGAATGATCATCCTTTTTCTAGAAAAAAAGTAAAGATGGGCTACTAGTGCTACCTGACAGATGTATCTCAAAGCTCTACTGTCTGGAGACTACTACCCTCTGGAGGCTATTACTATTGAGGCTACTTTTCCTCAATCACACCAGGCAAATGCCGGGATAGTACCAACAAACTAGGTCCTGGCAACATCTTCTTCCGCACAATATCCCGGTCCGATCCTAAAGGCCATAAATAAATTCAATTCAATTCTTGAGGCTACTACCCTTTTGTTGCGTAAATGTTACATTTAGCAAAGAGGCTACAATCGACTGTTTTAAATCAATTTTAACCGGCATTTGATAGCCATTATAGTACAGAACTATTTATGTTCTTAGAACGCAATAGATATGCGACAAAATAAAATGTTTTGATGACCTTATAGTCTTTAATAAGACTTTCTTCAAAATCGCGTATGACGTAGCCAATCACAAATCTATTTCAGAATGTGTAGCTAACGCTCGTTCATATAATAGTTGTATGAACTAACTATACCTTGAGTCGTCGACGTTCGTGTCTGCATTCTTGGCTTACCCGTACACAAAGTTGGGTATATTGCCTAGTATTTCCTGTATTTACTATCTGCAGAACAGCACTATATCGGAATAGGCCAATATGGTTGACAGACTGAAACCTCAAAATGCTCTCAAACTTAAGATCAAGTAAGAAGAGAAATCTGAGTTGTCACTAAATAACCGTCAGTGACAAAATCAAATTATAAAGTCATAAGTCAAAGCTGAACTTAGACTTTAATTACATCTCGTATTACCTTCAATAAAATTTACATCCAGCCCTCAATCAATCAAGTGGAAAACATTTGTAAAATTGATTAATGAGCAAAAAAAAATATACGAGTTTCCTACCTTTTGTGTTAAAAGATGCTGATATTTAGGCATATGTTGACATTTGTATGGCATAATTATACCTTTAGAAACCTTTCTAAAACTTATGAAATACTCAATTCAATCAGAAGAAGAATTCTTTCTTTGATATTTTGAAATTAGCCGTTTTCAAAACAATACTTTACGTAGTTACTTTGAGAGATTTTGAAGGCCCGAGTTAGTAATTTTTTAATCATCATTTACGAACTAATATTTATAACACTCAACAATGTTTTACATTTTATCGTTCCAAATCAGCTCAATATTTACACGAAAACGAAATCTGCTGGTGTCGCACCTTTAAAGCGGAAAGATTGCTTTCTCCCTATATTCATCAACTATGTACAATATTATAAGATTAGGCAAGAGCACATCTAGCTACTTGGCTGCTATCAAAGATTCTGTGTCTGAACTCTATAAATAAGTAATGACGTGGTAATAGCCTTACTATATGGCATGATCCTATCGTTCAAGACAAAAGAAAGATTAAGAAGAAAAATTAGTGAATAATTCTTTGTTAGTACTAATAGTGACAGATTATACGAGGAATAAAACACTATTAATTCCTGGTAATATTCGCACATATACGACTTTTGGGTTCATCACTCTATTAGATGTAACATATCTGCAATAACTTACATTGAAATATATTTTTTCTCCCCACCCAGAAATCCTTTATTATGATCTGTTAATAACATGATAGTTCTAATATTTCCCCAAAAGACAAACCCACCTAGTGGCTTGTACGCATCGTATCCGAAAGCCTCTTTAAGTCTGTAATAGGCTTCGGGAGAAGTGAAGCGTTCGATATTTGATTTGCTTGAGGTGCATCGTAAAGTGTGCATTAGTGTCCCTTGTAATAGCACTTTGGTGATCTCCCCTGTTCCTCGGGAAAATCTCGTCAAGGAATTCTGGCAAAGACGCTAAAAGGCAATGGAGACTCCTTGTTCTTAAGAAGCAATGAGGAATCATTCTTGATCGCTCGGGATTTCCGCTCAGGCATTATCACACTAAGCTGAGCGCTTACTACAAATGCGTTTATAAGCACGAAGGCGGCAAACTTCAGGTTGACAAAGTCCTTTTCCTTCATCTAATATTTTCTCTCTCTACTTTCGCGGGTGTTTCTTCTTGATTCTTAGCTATAATATTAACTGACAACAAAGTTCATAATGAATACTGATGGATGGATAATATGGTAATAATAAAAGATGAAGTTGGTGTTGCTGGAAGATTTGCTTACATATTAGAAACTATTTCTTGTTGGTTACAAAACAAAAACAACAGCAATACATCAAGGTTTATTCCTTGTCAAAACTGATCAAGAAAATTTAAATAAAAAAGATCTGAAATGCCTACAGAAACATCCTTTTCTCTCAGCGATTTCAACGGCCGATACTAACAGTACCTTAATGTTGCTTGTATAAGTATTTGTTTCATAGCTCTAATTACAAGGTTACGTCAATTGTAGCAATTATTTATGTCCAATGAAGAGTATTGCATCTTCATATGCTGGCCTATCTAACATGTTGAAACCCTAGAAGTAACATTAACGCCACTAATTGAGGCGTATGTCAGAACAAAAGTCTATATTCCATGTTAAAAGATAGCACATAGACTTTTGTTCGCGCATACACCTCAATTTTCACTAGCATTAATGCTATTAATAATTCCCATTTCATTTACGAGTTTTCTGATTACGTCACTATTTTCACCTGTTTCTTTAGATCAGTGGTTCCTAACCTGTGGTCCGAGAACTCTCAGGGTTCATGAACTTATTTGTGTATAAGAATAAATTTTACTCCTTTTCTTCACATAATTTATTATATGCTGGTTTGTAGCTTCCGTAAAAATTTAAAGAATTATTTGTCGATTCTTAACATACATTATGGAGAAGATCTTATAAAGGTAATGGTAGTTATATGGGGGATAGATTATCTTTAGTTGTCAACGTTCTTTGACGTTTAATTCTGTGGTGCCACGGAAATGCGAGCTGAGACAAGTATCTTTATTGTACAGGACAAATAAAAGAAAACTACAGCAGATCCGTACAAAGCAATTTTGAACCGCTGTATCTCATCAATTCTTTATTACCGATTCCCACAATACTTTTTCCTAGACCATTTACCAATCTTATGGTGTACAAAACTCAAACTCAGTTTTTCGTGTCTCCTTAGAATTAATTAATGGGTACAGCATTACAGCGTTAGGAATCAACCCTGCTGAATATTTTATATTTACGAGACCTAGAAGATATCTAAACACTTGACGGATCCTACTTGTATTAATGCTACTTTTGAAAGTTCAAAATACGAGGTAAATAAATATCGTCCTAGTAGATACTAATAGTAATAATGAACACTTAATATTGCAATTTAAACATTCAAACATATCCAGCGATTCTTCGGGGAAGGGATTTTATTGGATCATTTAGATTTAACGGTATGGCGGTTACTGACATTTTTTTACAGGTTTCCTTGGAGATAGAATTTTGAGAAGAATGTTTAGGTTTCTGGAATAGGTTAATGTAGAATCATAAACAGAGTTCCACAGTTCTTCGAAGGATGCTAATACAAAGCCATAAATACACTAATTATAATTTTAACTAGAGTGATTTGGTAATTGAGAGCAAATAGCGCAAAAGTACTACAATTAAAGGTCGTAACCTCACCAGATCGAAAACAATCAGATCGCTGCACTCAAATCTGAAGTTATATTCTCATCACTAGTTGCTTTCGTTTATTCGCTAGAGCGCTTTTATGAACTGATTGCATATAATGCAGTATGTCATAAACGAAGTGTTTAGCAGATTGAATATAGGCCATTGAAGTTTGTCACAAGAATTCATACCAGAGAAGTTGGGGAATGTACACTTTTGAGTACCCATAGTAAAGAAGAATATGAATACAAATAAATTCGAATACAGGCTGACTATGTACATCGAACAGCGAAAAAATTTCTCGAGTTATAATGCAATTCGAGGCAAACGCGGATTCTACTCATAGAACTCTGCTCGACGGCTGATCGTGAGGGAATTTCCTTATGAAAGAAGGGAAGAATCAAATTTGAGGATTCCTTCTGAAGACACATGCTGAAGAGATAGAGGGAGAAACAGACGGAAGCAGTAGAAGATCACGAATGTGTCGCCAATCACGGTTCTTGTGGATCACAAACCAATACGTGTAAGACCGCCGAGTGCGGATTCCCTTTTTTCCCTATTAGGGAAGACTCTTTTTATGAGCCAGTACACGGAAACGCCAGGAGTCTATTGTCAACCTTTTCCCCCTTGGAGGGAAGTTCATCAATGAAGGTGGAAGGAAAAAAGGAAGTGGAGGAAAAGAAATTTGCTCTTCATTTTTTAAGTGAGATAAGTTTATTCGAGCCTCGCAGTCACCAAGAAATAAATCCTTTTCGGTTGAACATATGCGTGTTTGACATTTTACTGAAAGAAATTCTACCACAAAAGAGAACGAAATAAAAAATCAAAACTTCGTTGGTCCAGAGAAGTGAACAGTTATAATATAAATATGTTTCGAGGTCGTCTTTGACGCTTTGCTTACCTATCGACGGCACTATATCTAGACAAGTTCAGAAATTTGGGAAAAAGAAGATTCAGAAATTCTACTTCTTCTTTGACTTTTCACAGCATTTCAGATTATTACATGGCAATTGGTAAAGACAAGATGTACAAATTCCAAGACAACACATATTTCAGTTTCGCGTAATTTCTTGTAAGTTCTTTTGAATTTATTTATGGTCTTTAGGCATCTATGGTTCAGGTCAGAATAGGGTAAGGAAGAGCATGCGGGAAGGAGTCGGCTAAGACCTAACTTTAAGCTACCGTCCCGGCATTTGCCTGGTATGACTCAGGAAAACAAGTCAGGACAGTCGGCTGTTGGGACCCAGAATCTCTCGAATGCCAAGCCAACACTCTATCTATCAACTGTTTGTTAGTCCGTAGCTAAGGGCAAGTGTACCTTCCATACTTGGCACATGATAATTTTAACAAATTCTAAAACAAGCTCTGTTAAAAACTTTAAGATATGAAATTTGAATTTTATTTATGGCCTTTAGACATCTAAGGCTCAGGCCGGGATAGGAGAGGCGAAAGGATTTGCCCATGGCCTACGCTGAAGGTGCCATTCCGGCATTTGCCTGTGTGACTGAGGAAAAACTCTGGAAAACCCTCAGTCGGCCGCTGAGATATTTTTTTTTAAGATTTGGAAAGCAAGCAATTTTGCGAACCTTTGTTGTCCTAATTAGAATCTTCGAATTCCCAGGCTGCGTTTGTTTTTAAGGTGAATGTTATTACCTACTCACAGTAATAGAGGATAACGTTTCTCCAAGCTACTAATATATCCTTCAAATTTATGTTCCTTGTGAATGCGATGGGGTGGGGTTGGGGGACGGGAAGCTTGGTTAAAACCCAACCCATTAACGGGCGAGGAAATAAAATAAAACTAACATTATTTTACTTAACCTAACCTTCACGACTAAAATTGCAGCGGCCAGGTAACAAGAAGAATTCACAAAATAATAAGTACACTGTTAAAAATTTTCGTTCAGTTGCCTGGAAAAAGTCAGGAAACTAGCTGAATGCTCCAAAAATATTCAAGCAAAGAATACATAGAAGAAATTTTCTCTACTATTATGTAGATTGATTTTTGTTAGTCACGTTCCTTTCCGCTAGTTTCCTGGATTTTTTCAGGCAACTTGACGACATTTTTTTAACAGAGTACAAACCATCCGTGATCTGATATGAGTTTCAATGAAATAATGGCGATGAAAAATTTGCCAAGTTTGAGAAATCGCACAATGTGACTATACCGTTCGAGCATGTTATACACTGTAAAAAAAAAAAAGCCCTGGTAAATCCAACTATACTTGCATTGCTAAACTGTATTGTTAATTTTTATAGTTATCGTAACCATAATTGTGCTACGGTAATGATACTCTTGTGCTAAGTTCACTATATCTCGTATTGTAGTATAGTTGGGATTCCTAAACAAGTACTGTATAGTTAAACTTTATATTGCTGGGAAAATCATACGGATGGTTGATTTTACCATATTCCTTCATGACCTACAAGTTTGACAATACATTTATTGCTGTTCGAATCATACTGTATGGTTGTTGGATGCGCATGCGCCGAAAATGACAAAAGTATAGTTAATATTACAATATTTTTTCTGGGACTCTGTGTGGTTGGAAGCCATACTGTTTGCTCGAATGGAGAGAAATTAGAAAAATGTAGCTAAGGTTGACGAAGAATTTGTTATGGTCTCATGTGAGATTTTGACATGAGTATTCTTGTTATGATTACGAAGAATAAATATATTGTACAATTTTACGTCATTTGAAGTAATTTCGCATTGTGTAGTAATGTTGTGCTCATGTGATTAAACGGTGCTCAAGAGATGGCGCTGCGATAGTTACAATTTCTAAGCACCAGACAACAAGAATAGTGATAATTCTGGAATCTGAATTTGTAGTCAACAATTACTGCTAATGATTCATTCGTATGGTATTATCCTCGAATGTAATGAAAGATGTTTCAGTCATAATGTATTTGCTAAAGTTTAAACCCCCAACGTGCATAATGTAATAGTCGTATACTAATAGTGAAACCAAACTTCGCCAACAATTTTTTTCAGCGGGTAAGTTCGACATATAATACTAGTCATTGCACAGAGACTGATCATTTCTTCCATCATTATTCCTCGTCAGCATGACTGACAAGCATCACACAGGACGTCATCGTCTACCTCCGACTGTTTCAGGACTACCAGTTTACCAAGATCCACCACAGTGTACATCAGGAGCTACAGGAAAATATAAACTTTATCCAGATCAGCATTCTTCCTCTACAAGACCAGACTCTCTCACAGCAAGCTAATCAGGACGGACCACACCAGTATCACCACCATCGGACTCATACCATTAGCACTTCAGATTCGGATTCACAATATATGGACCTGGCTAATCAAACTGACTCTCTTCGAAAAGATCAAGCTTCATACTCATTTCTTCTCACAAATTTTGACCCGAAATATCAATCACGGAAACTCTTGCTACAGCAATTCATCAGATAAGTTCCTCGCGACGCTATTGCTCGTATAATCCCAGCTAGAAACGCATCATGTTAAGTTGCCAAATCCAAAACTAGCTACCATCATCAGAAATAAACACAGCTACGAAATCTTCGGAAAATCAGCGAAACTAACTGTAATGGAGAATACATCTATCAGACATCCACCACCTCCACGAAGACCACCAATACTCTCCGTAGTAATCAGAGGAGTTGAGCCAACAATCACAGACGAAGAAGATGAACAAGGACTCTCGATTGAGGGTTATATCATTACTAAATGTCTTCGAATTAAAAACACATCAGAAACACCAATCTACATGATAAGAGACCTTACCAACAATCAAGACACCATCAAAGAGTTACTTAAAACAGGTGCATATATTTACAGAAGACGATAACGGGTCGAACCTTCTCACTCACCGGCTCCTTTAGCTCTGAGATGTGAAAAAAGCCAGCAATACAATTCTCATCAAACTTCCGCTTGTCCCAATACTCCTACATGTGCATACTGTACCGGACCTCACAACACAAAAGACTGCCCAAACCTACAACAACCACCTAAGTGCAATACCTGTACAGAGAAACATCCAACCTTCAGCTACAAATGCAAAGGTCGTCCCACACCAAAACCTGAAAATCCTGGTCTTGTCGTCCACACTAGAAATAGGAAACACAACGTTCATCCAAAAAATGGAGGCAGCTGAGCTGCATAAAGTTTTTGGATTAACCTACATTCAGCCAGTTCTCGGCTGAACGTTTTACTATATTTCAAAATGCGTATATACAACGCCCTAGTCGAGCTGGTCTATCGGTTCCCGTAAGATCACCGAAGTCAAGCAGCTCTGGGTCTGGCCAGTGCTTGGACGGGTGACCGTTGCAGTACTCCAGATGGTGTTGCCTGTGCGGCGTCCACCCAGCGTCGTGAGGCCAATTGGGGAGCTACCTCTTTATTCAGGTAGCTC
>JAGDQP010045571.1:0-15559 GCA_022664845.1 Lepisma saccharinum
ACGGTATTTTATCAATTTTTACAATTTATTTTCAACTTTGTGCAAACTTGTATAGATGGATAGACTACTCAAACTTCTATCTTTATTTTACCGCAACTCTTACCCAATTTTTTTGCTATAGTTCTTTCGTTATGACTATAAATGGATTTTCTTGCTGCAAAATTTAAACCCACTTTGACAATAAACGACAAAACAAGATCAATTGTATCTGTACCTACAGAGGCTTGATGTACAGAAAAAATCGGAAGTTGCCTCCAATTTTACTTGCCAGACAAAACAAGAATTTGCCATTGCAGTGTTGTCAGGTGGTGGGAATTTTTCCGAAAAACTTGAAAATCTGGGCCACATGAAGGGCAAAAGGAAAAAAAATGAAGACAAAAATCGAGATACTTTGTTGAATCTTTTTCTCGCTTCGTTTCAATTTTCAGCAATTTGGAAAAGTAACTGAGCAGGCGGGAATTGTTTTTCAAAAGTCGGGAAATTTTTCAGAATTTTGAGGGAAATATTGCTACGGGAACATGACAACACTGGCCATTGCTGGTAGCGCAATGTGTAAAATGCTAACGTAACAATTATTTAAGGATAAGGTAAAATGAATTTTATGGGCGGTAACAGCACTATGGACTTATTTAAGACTACTTGTGGTTAGCTCAGGTTAGGTAGGTTTAGTATGCTGCGTATGCTTAGGTATAATAAAAACATGATCACTTATGCATACGATATTACAAAACATATATATCGGCAGTCGACTCGATAATCTATACTATGATCATACATCAATAACTAGATGTATAAAGATATCAGTATGGAAACCCCACCGGGGTAAAGACAAGAGTGACGCAAGTATTCTACTCACAAAAGAAGTGATATCCATTTTGCGAGTGACTTTGTTTGTGTCACTCTGACAGAATTGTTTCCTTCGTAATAAAAGTAAGAGATTTAGTATCCCTCCGCGATAGTGACACGAGGAAAGTAACTCGCAAAATGGTTATCACTTTTTTTGTGTGTAGAATTTTTACGTCACTCTTGTCTTTACCCCGGTGGAGTTTTCACACCGATATCACTTTATTTTGTAAGGTTGTCTATTAAAGAAAGTGTATAATCTTCATACAAAAGGCCGATTTTGAGCCGTATCTCGAAAACGGTAACTCCTATCAACAAAATAAGCTTCGTGCCCGCAATTGATCGCCAAACCCATTTGGGGCTAAAACAAACAAACAAACAAACAAAAAACAGAGAATGACAGACAAACTTTTCTATCATTTGTGAAAATTTTGTGATTCGGCTAAAAAAAGTCGTACTTTTTGAACCTCTTCACCGATTTCGACATGTGATACACCGTTTGAAAGGTAGTGAAGCGTAGATGACGATTCAGCAAGTTTCGGCCGTCTATATGGTCTATGGTCAGTGCTGTCATCAGAAATGTGAAATTTTGAATTTTTTCGCACCGCTCTAGGGAGTCTCAGGGAGGTGCTACCGACCCAAGTTTTTTTTGTGTTTTCGTATGGCAAAGAGCTTTCAAATGCAAGGTCAAGCATCAAAATCGGGCTTATATTTCGCTAGATCCGAAATTAGCTGTATACATACAGTGCCGCTAACAGACTCATTTGTTAGCGTCACTCGAAGAACTACCGTTCTTCATGATCTTGAATTAAGCTAGTCGGAGATAAAAGTCCATCCTGGGTGGCCCTGCGGGCCCAGGAATTTACTTTATCAGCAGCTAGCAGAAACAACTCGTCTGTACAAGGTCAATCATTATTTCACTGAATTCTAAGTCTTATTGGTTATACTGCCACAACACAAGTACAAACTGTTTTACAATAAGGTACTCTCCTATATAAACTCTACATCATCACCATCGCCAAACAGCACTATTTTTGCACGTTTAATTATTGATAGCAGATATAAGAAACGTCGACATTTGCAAACATGTATGTAATTAAGGAAACACTTATAATAAAAGTGTACCATCACTGGGCTTGTTTCTGACCAGTCTATATTTCATATGTACCTAATGCCGTTATAATATTAATTTGTACACTCTTGCAGTCACTTACATTTGAAAGTTGGATACTTTACATATTCACGCTTTACACAAGATCTTCAGCTACTTTATATAGCCCTTCTGTCATTGTCCATAGTAAATGAGGAAAGCAATATGCCTTGACTTTTTTAATGTCATGTTCCTCACATTTACTTGTTGTCACTGAGCGAAGCCGAAGAAAGCCTTCATTATAGTCAATACTTCTATGGTTAAAATCGAGTCTTCTCAATGAAGAGGCGAGCACGCTACCATTGAGCTACATACTTGTTAAGTATGTCACTTTACACTGATTACATAGCGTTTACTGTGTGTTTTGGTCACACAGTAATTGGACGGTCACGGTTTTATTGACAGTAATTGCTTCTGGTATATCTATCTGAAACTGAAAGTGTACAGTACAGATTTTATCTTGACTGATGAGAACATCTAAACTATAGTCAATTATTTTGGTTTCAAATTAGAAAATGTTTATATTTTTTTTGAAGAAGAACCTTCATATGGTTCACACCATTTATAGGACCTTGGTCTGCGAGGAAACTTCAAAGAGGGTTAGTGTTATGTGGATAACGTTCCAACTTCCACTCGCAAACGGAGTCCGATACTTAATTAAAGTAACTTCCCAGTTGTTTTCACGATATTCATTCTAATCTGAAATTAGAAGAACCCATCAGATTTCGAACCCGAGACCGCTCTCATCTAAAGTGAAAACCTTAACCGCTCAGGTAAGCAGACGCTCTTTATATTCCTTCTGTGATATGGTAATTGAAGCACACGCTTCTAAAACATTATTTTCTATGGATCTAATGAAACATTCTCCTCCTTTTAAAAGAAAATATTTCCATAATCATTACGTGGTTGATAAACCTGAAAGCCTATGTAAACAGTTTCAGGTTACCCTTCAGTAATTACTTTACCATTACACGAATGATACAAAGTCCGCTTAAGTTCACCCTGTCCAATGTTAATAGCTTGATAAAAATCAGTTTTAATGTAAGCGAAATCGTGTTTGCTTGAAAGATCAAACTGTTTTGAAAATGTAAGCGACAAAATGATAAAAAAATGTCTCATGATGCTATTTATTGAAAGCATCAACTGACTCTGGTAAACTAAAACCATAAGATTTTTAAAAATAAATTTAAAAAAAAATTGTTTCTAAAATCCACATCCGTGCAGGAACGCATGTGCAAAAAATTAAAAGTTAACAAAATGTTAATACAATCACCATTGGGCCATCTCACATGGAAATAAATTTGCGTTAAATGGTATGTATGTAACTCATTTAGAAGCAGCAGCTATTAACATTAACATTAATTTCCTGTTGAATGCTACTTATCACTATTGTCAGCTTTTAAAAATATAACATAAGTTAAAGAGCTACATTTAATATTACATATCTTTCAACACGTTCTCGTCAGCCTGTCGCCTTGACACTTTCAGTCAGCTTGTTAAATATATACAAGCTATACAAATAAATACACAAATACAATATATACAAATAGATATACGAGTATACAAGGAAAAGCAATGCAATTTACCTGTGGAACTCTTATCTTTGACTTAGGAAACTACTGATAACAGTAAAGGAAGTCCTGTGAAGTGAGGTTAAGTACCTATCAGTAATAATGCACATCCCAGTCATTGAAGCCATTGGGCACACATTATTTTTAAAAGATAATGGCGGGGGTGTAGTAGAGCTAGATAGTCGTCCAGGTACTTTTTTTTAGACATCAGGAGTCATCCTATCTCTTTACGTTACTTACCCTACTATTTAGTTTTCAACATATACCATAATATTCAGCCGTTTTCTATTCCCTGCTGGATTAAGGTCTCCCCCTTTTCTTTCCACATATCTCGGTCTGCTGATATCCTCATCCATGTAGCTCCTGAAAAACTATTTATTTCACCTACCCATCTTGCATTTGGACGTCGTCTCGGTCGTTTACTTTCTCTAGGAATCCAATGTAGTACGTTCGTCGTCCATCTTTCATCTATTCGTCTAGCTATGTGACCGGCCCATCTCCACTTCATCTTCTTCGCAGTCTTGATTACATCCTCTACCTTTGTTTGTGCGCGAATCCATTCATTTGTCTTCCTGTCCCCTCCTAGTTATTCCTAGCATGCATCTCTCCATTGCTCTTTTTGTGTGACTTTTAATCTTTGAGTCGTTTGCGCATTCAGAGTCCAAGTTTCACAGCTGTACATCATTACAGGTAAGACACATTGATTATAAAATTTACGCTTCAGACACATTGGAAGTTTGCTTTTGAAAATAAAGTGTAGTCTCCAAAAGAACTCCACGCCATTTTACATCTTCTATTTATTCCTTCAGTCAACTTGGCATTCGAAGTTTTACGTTGGCCTGGTAAACATACTAATCAACTATGCTATTCTCTCTGTGAATCTTTATTTCCTTCTTTGCAGCATGTTGATTACACATTACTTTTGTTTTACTCAAATTCATTTTAAGTCCTAGTTTGGAACTCTCATTTCACAGCTCTTCCATTCTGATGTGTAGTTGTTCTGCATTTGAAGCAAAGAGGAGTATATCATCACCGAATCGTAGGTGATTAAAGTATTCGCTTTTGATTTTTATTTCAACTTACTCCTAATCTTGGAATACTTCCTCCAGGACAGCTGGAAACAGTTTTGGAGAAATTGAATCTCCTTGCCGTATCCCCTTTCCAACTTTCACTTTTTCACTCTCTTCATGTAGTCTAATGACAGATGTGGCATCAGGGAGTACGCCAGGATTGTAGCCGAAAGGGGGTGTTTAAAGTAATTTGGGGGGTGTAATTCATACTCCCATATACACTTTGCATTCATCTTACTCTGTATGTGTGTGTGTGTGCATGCAGGTCTGTCTGTCTGTGTATGTGCATGCATGTCTGTTATAATACTTTACAGAGTGAGATTTGTGCATAACTAATAAATAGGTAACTGACTTACGTCACATTTTACATTTTTTAAGAAAACTCAACAAAATATTTAATCAGCACGATTCGGATCATTTTCATCGATTAGTATGAATTGACAACGTAACTAATCTCTTTTTAGAGCTTTGCCTTAACATTCGCGAGGTAGTAAGTTCAATTCCAGCGGTTGACTAGCCTGAGTTTTTTCCTGCGCTTTTGCTCAGGTACACCAGGCAAATGTAGGAATGGCACCTTCATCTTAAGTCTTGGCTGATACCTTTGCGCACCCTTTTCCCTCCCCTATTTCAATCTGAGCCTTAAATGCCTAAAGGCCATAATTCAAATTCCATTAAGTTCAACCAATTTCTAAAATAATTTTAGATTTTCTTACTTGTCAGCTTTAACTTCGTAAAGCATGGACTGCCTTTTATGTGCTATTAAATTTGAATCATTATAGAATAAATTATTTATCTCAACTATGATCTTACAGGACAAAATAATATATTTAAAAATTAAGTAAGCTCCACATTTCTCAAAACCTTCTGGAGTATATAGGATTATTACATCACGGTTGATAAAATAGCTTAGCCATTGTAGCATGTACTCTTCTTATTGCAAAGTTTTCGGATCCATCCCTGAGCTGACCAACTTCAGTCAGGCCTTTCGAAACGTCCTTCCAAACAAATGCCGAAATGGTATTCCAATTCAAGCTGAGGGCATCCACGTTCACAAATTCTTCCTGGCAATCTTAAGGTGGATTGGCGCGCGGATGATTAAATATCATTCTTAGTTTATTTCGTTTCTGAATGGTCAACGACGAATAAATAAAAAAAAAATCTAACTTTTGATCAATAATCTCTTTTCCAGGTTAACCACACACATACATGTTTGCTGAGAGGCGTTTCTGATATCTGATGCTCTGTCCTTTGCTTTTATGTTGCTACGAATCAAACCATTGATGGACTTTTGAATAAAACTTTTTAGACTTTCACGACCATAAAACATTACTATGATCAATTTTCTTTTTCAAGTACGGTAGAAATTTGCTGCACCGACGTTTCGAACACTCAAAAATATGTCTACTAACTAAACAATATATTTCGGGTTCTCCTTCAAAATCAGGTTTGCGCGTATTCATTAAAAAAATCTCTGAAAGTAAAATAGTAAATAAACTAAAACTTTAAGAAAAGAATCAATCAAATTGACGTTTGCATCATAGCCGAAGTTGAAAAATAATTGAAAAACTATTTTTTGAACATGAAGTGCCAGTTTGACATCGGGGTTTGAGTACAAACCAAAGTTTCATAAAAATCTAAATCGTGCTTATAAGGGGAAATCAGTGTTTGATAAAAGAGCCAAAACCCTGTTTTGAAATAATGGAAGAAGGCGAAGACCAAGAAATTAGTTCTGGTGCGCATCAATAGCTTAAACCTGTGGCGCCTCCCTTTGGAACCGAGATCTTAATTAACTATCCAGGACTAATTTCATCTGTTTACCTAACATATGAAGTGAATTGATTTGGTCAAAAGTGGAAATTGCTCAGAGTTTATAATGGATAAATGGTTGGAGAGCTTGCCCTAGCGGGAACATGTAGCTCGCTGCGCAGGTAAGCTGCAATGCATTTGTCATCCACTCACCTACCCACCGATTTTCGTGGCATTAAAGCCTTAGACACAATTGTGATGGTTTCGGCGTTCCATTTCAAAGTCCTTTATTTCAGCAGGTGATGTTTAGGTGAGGGATTTATACTTGTTTAGCTTTATCACGTTACTATCACCAAAATCGACATTTTAATTAATTTAAAACACTTGAACATTTGTTAATTAAATAATGATACTAGTTCACATTCGTGTTCGTTAATAATCCAAGATTTTAGTATTGTGTGTATGGTTTAATTACTTTTAATTTCGATTCTAATGGTTTTAGTTTTTGAACTTGCACATTTGGTCCCCATAACTGTTAAACGATTACTATATCTATATAAAGAACATTTTCATGAATTTATAATTTGTCTGCTTTTGCTATACTTCTTTTTTGTATATTCTGCAGGCTCTCGTACAATAAAACACCAATTGAAAATGTCATAGAGTTCGATAGCTAATCTCTTCACAGTCGAAAGATGCAAGGAATGCTACACAGTAAAAAATGGCTGTGTTAATTCAACACAATGCGGTGTCCCAGCGTGACTACCACATTTGTGTGTTAAATCAACGCAACACATGGTGTTGGTTTCGGTACTGTGAAAAAAAGTTACCGCTGTAGTGAGATTTGAACACGGGTTGTTCAACTAGAAGTCGAGCGTTTTACCGACTTCGCTAAATCATCCGACGAAAAAAAAGCACTAGATTGAAACCATATAGAGGATAATAAAATGTTGCTGAACCCCAAACAAACACAAAGTTACTCTCACGACTTATGCCATGATTTAATCACTTTTTCATTGGTTAATCAGGGATCATAATCCCCATTTATTGAGAATATGTTCCATTTCTATGAAAACAAGCGCAGTATTTGACATGTTGTTACGACAAGAAAGCAGTAGTGTTGCTCAAGTGTTTGGATGTGGCCATCATGCTTGCTTTCATAGAAATAGAATATTCTCAATGAATGGGAATTCTGGTTCTCAGTTGACAAATAGGAAGTGATTAAACCATGGGATAAGTCGTGCAAGTAACTTAGTTTTTTTGGGGGGGGTTCAGCAATATATATTTGATCCCATACACTGTTTAAATCTATAGTGTAGTAGTTTAATTCAAATGTTGTTCAGTAAATATGTTTGCATCTAGTGCCTTCTCTGTCTGACGATTTAGCCAAGTCGGTAAGACGCTCGACTTCTAACCGAGCAACTCATTTCAGCCATAATTTTATTTTTTCACAGTACCGAAATCAACACCGTGTGTTGTGTTGATTTAACACACAAAAGTGGTAGTCACGCTGGGACACCGCATTGTGTTGAATTAACACAGCTATTTTTTGCCGTGTATGAAGAAGAGATACATTCCAGTACTGTAGAAACATGAATCCTTACGATAGTCATTAAAGCACAAATCCTAAAAACAAATCATTGTACAGCAGGATGATTTTTTGGGATATTCTCGATATCTGTTAGAATGGAATGTTTCCCTTCTCAATTCATAGAAGGTATGATTTTCAATTACAGTAAAACACTTGTAAACATTGCTGCTACTATTTTTAATAAGCGTAGTTAAAACATATATAGCTACATTCACTGGACTATTAGTCGGTATCTTAAATGGGTTTAACCCCAGAGTCCACCAAGTCCATATCCTCCAATACCATATCCTCCTCCAAGACCATATCCTCCAATTCCATATCCAATGCCTCCAAGTCCATATCCTCCATAACCTAGACCTCCATATCCCAATCCATAGCCTAGACCTAGACCAATAGCTCTCTTCTCTCTGGGAGCTTCTTCAGCTAAAGAAACAGCCACGAGGGCGAAGAGGGCGAGAAGAGCCTGTGTAGAGAAATAAAATGGTTCAATTAAACAAAAGTCTTGTGTATTTCCCAAAGACATACAGCATTCGACAGTTAATTATCGCATAGGACCAGTTAGTAACCTTCTGTTCTCAAATCTTTGCATAGATGATGAATTATGCATAAGCACAAATTTCCGTATACCTAAGGTTTGTACTAGTAAACCTTTGTTTTTTTTAAACCAACACTGAAAGTTTTCCATTCATCACTTATTTCAAGTAACAATATTTTTTTTTAGCAATCTTCACTTACGAACCATTGAAAAGTACACAGAATGCAAGAAACAGGATTGATCTAAATTTATAAAATGCTTTTTGACAACCTGGTAGCAATTACATAAGTCAGGAGGAAGATTCTGTAACTCGACTACCGCAGAGAGACACAGAAAGCGAAGGAGAAGGATCAGTTTCTTGGCGAGTATTAGGCCATGTTCATCTATGCACTCGTACTCAGAATCAGATTTAAACAGAAGTATGGTCCGGATTCTTTATTAATAGAATATGCTTTGGCCAGAATCGCAAGTCACGATGTGACGTTCCACAGTGCTAATAATAGGTCTGACACATAAATTCTTGATTAAGACGAAAATAACAAATCAACCTATTTCAAGAAAATGTGTCCATTTTTAGTAACTTATGGCAGGTTCATCTCGAATCGGAGGGATGTTGAATTCTTAATATCCACAGCCAAATAATAGGTGCTGTCGTCAACAAATAACGACAAGGGGACCCGAGAAAGATGGAACGTAGAGAGCAAGTAAATCGAATACAGAGTACGGAAACGTCTTTTCTTTTATAAACTGTTACATATATTGAGAGCAAATGGCTATTAATGGATACTGGACACGAGGGGATATATGCTAGATGGTATGACGACAAAGACCACAGTCTTGAAAACGGCCATCTTGACTATGCTTCAAAATGTTTAGACAGTAAGCGGATCATGGGACATATCAATCTGTGCTGGCATGTTCCAAAAACAATGATGAAGCTAGTTTTGACATAACTCTAATTCTGTACAAGCAAATGACACGTGAAATGGACTTGTAGAGTGTGTGAGTTGAATGATGAAAAATCATTTTTTGTTGAAACAGCTGAAGGGACGAAATGCAAACTGCTAGAGAAGGGGCACCATTATGTTGGGAAATATGATCCTCATGGCCACAACATGAAGTGCACTATAATGTTTTAAATACACTAATGGAAGAGGAAGAACCAATTTTAAGGAGGCGTAATGCTAGGTAGAAGTTACGTTCTCCAGGTCAATTTCACTTGTCATTTTGGCGTACAGGATTAGTTATACCAAAATCGACTTCGTCTCTTTTTTAACATTCCAGCATAGATTGATATATCACATGACCCATTTGCTCCTTAAAAAGTTTGAAGCATAGTCACATGGCGGTCATTGTCGCCATACCATCCAGCATGTATCACCTTCTATCCAGTATCAATTAATGGCCATTTGCTTTCAATATATGTAACAGTTTGTAAAAGAAAAGGTATTTTTCGTAATCTGTATTTTCTATTTACTTGTTCTCTGCATTCCATCTTTCTTGGGTCCCCTTGTCGTTACTTGTTGACCACAGCACCTATAATTTTGACTGTGAAGGTTGACCTAGGCCCTGTACCTATATACGATTTTTCATCAAAATCGGACTCGGTCACCTGGTGAGAGTGTTCCTTAAGTCGGTAATCGAACCCAGAACCTGGACCTAACGTCTCAGACTAGAGCACCACAATAGCAGGCAGATGCTGCCATCTACTGTATGTGTGCCGCGTAGAGTAATTATAACCAAAGAAACCAAATATATATTTGATCAGCTACTGTTTAATAGACCAAGAAAGTACGTCTTCGCAATGCCTTTTCCAAGCTTTGTAGCTTCAACAGGTATTACTTACCAAGACCTTCATGATTTCAAAAAGAGTATTAATTCACTTCGACGTCGATCGAATGATGCTGGTGGGTGCTGATTCTGCTCTTATATAGTCAGATTTCTTCACCATTATTTAAAAGTTTCTACTTTCCAGGATGCATGTCATGATTTCTCTAATTAAAACATATATGAATTAATGACCAGGCTTGATATGGAAAATACTTCGCAGGAAACAATATAATTATCTTATTAAGGATGTATGTTCATTATCGATTTGCTTAAAGCTGAAATAAATGAATTATCTAGTGGCAACATTGTTATTTTTTAAATGCTTTTTTTTTTTAAAAATATATTTTACAATTTTCAGCGTTCATTAACCTTACAGCAAGTACATATTCACATCGCTGATATATGTTGTTCATATAATCTGCTGGGACAACGTAATTTTTCATAAGGAAAAATTAAAACTTATTGAAACTTTATGGATTTTAGAGCATTCAGTCTGTTCAGCACGATGTCATTCAATTTTGCTGTATTCATGCGACCGTGCAATAAGAAAAGTGAGCGAAAGAAAAGCAAATTTAAGAAAGATTGGGTATCTATTACAATTTGAAGTCACATGCTGATAATTAATGGTGGTGCAAATAGTGCTTTTAATGAATAAAAACAGTCAAAAATCGGTTCAATGTTTGTGTCATTTCATGTTTTCTTTAAAATAAAGAAGAAAAAAAATACATATCCTAACAAGGGTAGACATATTAGAAACTAAAAAATGCATTGTTTTGGAGTTCATACGAGTTTTATCGAGATAAGTTTTTGAACAACACTGATTTTGAATATGTATCGTCCTGAGCCAAAGTTGCCTAAAGGCCTTAAAAATTAAATTCAGGTTCAAACGTAAGCAACCGCACGACGTATATACTGCAAGAGAAAAGTATTGTTAGGATGTCTCTGTCATTAAAATCTGGAAATGTTCTGGTTTTGAAGAAATAAGGAGTGACATCATTGTTTGGCTTCGAATTTGAGTTTTTAAAAGTTTAGTCTTTCAGGCAACTTTGCATCAAGATGAGGAGAAAAGTGGATGGGGCAAGAAGTTGTCTAGAGTCTAATTTGAATCTACCTTCCCGGCATTAGCCTGGTGTGACCAATGAAACTTTTTTTTCGAGTAGGTAATAGATAATTTGAGGGGAGCTTAGTGATAGTGTGGTATACATATTTAACTGGACTTTTTTCGTTGATTTTCATGATCATACATTTACACTTGTCTTTCTGCTATGTTTTGAGAGGGCTTCTCTTCTCCCATCTGCAGGTATAGTTTTCAGTTTATCACACTTTCTGCAGCAGGATTTGAACCTTGAACTTCGTGATTTGTAGTCCCTCATTCTATTCACTTCCCCACTCTAACAAATACGCATCCATCATATTATCATGGATAGAATGACAGACTACAAATTGCAAGGTTGCAGTTTCGAACCCCAAACAGAGAAGAGAAGTTCTGTTAAGAGATAGTAGAAATAGAAGTATAAACATATAATCCCATAGACAATAGAAATCACCTTTCAGATATTCTTTCAGTGGGTGCCCTGTGGATTTTACCACCTGAACAAATGTACTCCATCCCGAAAATTCTCAAGCAGTCATACGAGGGCTTTTTCACCTTAAAGACCGATGAGCTGGAAGAGTATAAACAGAAGTGACACATAATTTTTTAGATATACAAAAAGTTTTATTATTTGCCTGTTTGTCCTGAACTGCTGCCCCTTGTGCTAACGGGCTATGAGTTTGTTTCCTCCTGAATGGTAAGCTTAATCATGTATGGTTTTCGATTAGTCTTTCTCGGACTTTCGGGTGTAATTCTCGTACGGATACATTACTCATGGA
This sequence comes from Lepisma saccharinum, assembly GCA_022664845.1. Taxonomy (NCBI): domain Eukaryota; kingdom Metazoa; phylum Arthropoda; class Insecta; order Zygentoma; family Lepismatidae; genus Lepisma; species Lepisma saccharinum. Next base: position 12,209 of record JAGDQP010045571.1, read on the forward strand.
ATTATGTTTGTGTACAACACATACGAGGGGGAACCAAAAGAAAGCCGGACTGAGTGGGCGCTGCCATTCGTAGACGTAGTACAGAGTTCTCCCGCTAGATGGGGTTAGTAGAGACCTTCACGAAACAACTGTGCAGACGGCGTTAGTGTGTAGGTGAACGTGTGAGCGTAGTGTTGTGTTTCTCTGACTGTTGGCGTGTTCCGCCTGCGAAGTCGTGATGGCAACGTTAAAAGAATTTTGTTTCCTGCTTAAAAAATCGGCAACGGAGACTCACCAAATGCTTCAAGAGACTTTCCAGGAGGATGCTATGAGCCGCACACAAGTGTTCGACTGGTTTGGGCGCTTTAAACGTGCTGAGATGAATGTTGAAGACCAACCTCGTTCTGGACGCCCTGCAACATCGCGAAACGAGGAAAACATTGAAAAAATCCGCCAAAAACTCAACCAGGATCGTCGTTTCACGATCGACCAAATCTATTTGGAAGTTTTAAGACGTATGCGAGAGGATGTGCGGAGCAAACGCCCGGAACTTTAGCGATCAGGAGACTGGTTCATTCATCACGACAACGCCTCCGCATAGACGGACTTACGAGTGACCCACTATTTGGGATCTCAGGGATGGTCTGTCGTTCCCCACTCTCCGTATTCGCCAGACCTAACCCCATGCGACTTTTTCCTATTCCCGCGAATGAAAAAAACGCTAAAAGGGAAGCGTTATGATGATGTGGAGGCAGTAAAAACAGCTTCGCAAAGGGCACTGGACGATATCAAAGTTGAAGAGTTCCAGACATGCTTCCAACAGTGGGAAAAAAGACTTGACAAGTGCATCGCATCTAATGGGGAATACTTTGAAGGTAACTGAAGGAATTTTGTAAAAAGGTTTATTAATATTTTTTTATAACAAAAATCCCTTTTTTTGGGTCCCCCTCGTATAATCCAGTGAATTTCGACTGCATTCAGTACTTCATCATAAATCGGATGAGAGAGAGACGACGTTGAATTTCCCTGAGCGTCTCGAGCTGATGAATTGATAGCAGCCTCAAAATTGACGAAAGAATATGTGTCGTGTGCGCATGATAAAGTCATAAATGTCATGTACGGTAATAATGTCGGTAGATTCGAGAAAGACTAACAAAGCTTGCGATTAAGGCGGTAACACTTAAAAAAAAAAAAAAAAAATATGATACATAAGTCGTTTCACGCTAAGACAAGTGCGTGTTGTTGTGTGAAGAACTAGCATAGGTATCACGAAGAACGATAGTTCTTCGAGTGAAGCTACGCAACGAGTTTGTTAGCGGCACTCACATATATACAGCTAATTTCGGATCTAGCAAACTATAAACCCGATTTTGATGCTTGAAGTTGCGTTTGAAAGCTCTTTGAGAGAAACACAGAGAAAAAATGTATTGGTAGGACCTCCTTGGGACCCCCTAGGGCGGTTTAAAAAAATCAGAATTTCACGTTTCTGGTAATAGTACTTACCACAGACCATATAGGCGGCCAAAACTTGCGGGATCGTAATCTACGCTTCAATACTGTTCAAACGGTGTATCACACGTTAAAATAGGTGAAGGGGTTCAAATCACAGAATTTTGACAAATGATAGAAAAGGACCTCCGTCATTCTGTCTGTCTTTTTGATTAAACCCAAAGTGGTTGGTACCGGGGGTTTTGGGGGGTCAATTGCAGGTTCCAACTAGTTGGGGTAAATCGAAGCTTATTTTGATGATAGGAGTTATCGTTTTCGAGATACAGCCCAAAATGGGCCTTTTGTATGAAGACACTTTTTTTAATAGCCAGCCTTACAAAATAAGTGATATCAGTACCCCTTCGGGGTAAAGAAAATAGTGACGCAAGAATTCTGGTCACAAAATAAGTGAAATCCATTTTGAGAGTTACTTTCTTTGTGTCACTTGTGGCGGAAGGATACTAAATCTCCTAATTTTATTACAAAGGGAACACTTCCGTCATAGTGATACAAAGAAAGTAACTCGCATTATGGATATCACTTCTTTTGTGAGTAGAATTCTTGCGTCACTCTTGTCTTTACCCCGAAGGGTTTTTTATACTAATGTACTATACGTAACTTTTGTATATGTTAACATTTCTACGTTAGTGTTGTTTTTTTTTGTAGCTCACCGGTACTTTAAGAACAATACCCCTCGTAATTATAAATACATATTAAACCTAGTTTCATACCTCCTCTCGGAAAGATGAAACATACCCTCTAGCTAGATGAAATGCCATCTTTGAATGAAAACTATTCGCTATTAGGTATATCGCGGCCCTAGTTTGACAAGGTTCTAACTGTATTCACCTATCTTTCGAGATAATGGCGTTCAAAGTTTCGATGTGCTATCATGTGAACATTTCTGAAGGTATCTGCGTTCTGCTCACTTTGCTGTCTCTATTATGAGACACCAGATTACATTCATAGTTACAGGAAAGCAAGGATAGGGTTTCATCAGCCTTTTGATGTCATTATCTCAATTTTGACAATTGTGTGAGTTAGAACCTTGTCAAACCAGACCTGCGATATATGACACTGGATTCAGCATTTCTAGTCACTTTACCTTTTCAGTTCATTCATTTCCCACCATCTATAGCAGATAGCAAAAGAGAAACAAATGGACAACTGACTGCGTGAGCTAACAAAGTATCACAAACACCAGCGGCATACATCTGCAATAGCCTGTTGGTTCATCACTACAATGACCCCTGCTTGAATTTATAATTTAATTTTAAGGCCTTTAGGCAACTTTGGCTCAGGCTTTGGATAGATGATGATGAGGTAATTTGGTGGAATGAAGAAAATGGGAGGAAACGAGAGAACCCCACGGTGTTTGTTCATCACAAAACGCACATGGCATGAGTAGGCATCGAACCGACGACCCCTTGCACCAGAGGTGAGCATTCTACCATTATGTCGTGTGATGAGAAATAGATCCTATACGATAAACGCGAGCGAAGTGGCAGTGGTTGGACATTAATGAAAGTATAAACGTTTTCCAAAAGCAAAGTTTACACCACAAATATATTTCATTCTTAGTGTGTTGAACAACTTAAGGTGTTAACCATTACGCTTTGTTTGCTCCTGGTGAAACTAATATCTTTGCCACTTACTGTTCAGATATTCACGAAATGTACCGCCAACTGTGTAGAAAGGATCCGTCATTTTCAAAAGGAACGTGTAATAGACGACGCTAAACCCTACATGTGGCAAGAAAATTTACGAAACAGAAACTGTGGTATGAAGTAGTCCTACACCCTGCCTATTCCACGGACTGAGCACACTGTGTTTATGCATCTAAGTCACTAGCAGAAAAACAGGATATTTTTTAAGAAAGTGATA
>JAGDQP010045572.1:0-15559 GCA_022664845.1 Lepisma saccharinum
ACCAAGTGTTTTTCAACGGAGAGTGCTGAGACGATCTTGTGTCAACGTAGTTCTTAGGAATGCCTTATATACTTTATGTGGAGAAACACCTTTCTGCTTCTGAAATAGTAATTGGAACTCTTTCCATGATCTTAGGAGCTTTGGTGACTTATGTAATGAATCGTGTAGACCATTTCCAAAAAGTTTCAAAATACCATTTCGAAAAAAATCCCTCTTAACGTTTTCTTCAAGTTATGTACATTTTATTTGTTATTTTCATCGGAAACGTCTAAGCTTTTTCTACCACGTACATTGTCAGGGAATGTCATTTGTAAGAAGGATACATCACAGTCTAAAACTTTAGCTGCTAACAAGTGACTCAAAAACTGAAAACAATCCAATCAGTTTAACTAAAGTAGTGTCACTGACACATTTCTTTGGCAACAACATTTCTGTTTTCTTCGCTGTACGGAGATTCTTGTGCTGCAGCCAAGTGCGTATCCAGAATTTTGTTTTAGAGGGGGACCGCCAGTTTCTGTCAGAGACCCAGACTTGGTATGTATATGAAATGTATATAACCATTGAGTAAATATCTCCTCAATGATATAACTAAGCCTAAATTTATACCAATTTTCTATCAAAGCAGGAATTTTCAGTGGTCCAGATCCCCTGGCTACGGTCCTGGCTGCAGCATCCTTTTCATCTAATTCACCTTGACCTTATTGAATTTGTTCGCGAACTTGTTTTAAATAAGTATGTACTTGTAACGCATGTGTCCACTACTACCAGACACAAAAGCCTGCGAGCTTATTATGCACTGAAATGCATTCAAAAATACATTTTATACAATACTATCTATCTTTATTAAGAAATCTTTTATGATCAAATAAACAATTCAGTTCAAAATCCATTCAGTCTCTCACACGACACACTCAGGAAACCAAGGCTTGATACTGGTTAAACAATATTTCGAACGTGATGAAACAGCTCATTAACTCTTCATTTTTAAAAAAATTAACTGCTACTGGAACTTAAACAGCCCTATGTAGATGAAATGTAATAGTGTTAAATTTAAGCGATTAATATGTTTGTCGATTAAACATTTGTTGCAGTGGCGCCCATTCATTTCGAAGGAGGTGCAAGCCTTACCTCAGCAGGACCCATCCCCCTTTAGGTTGACCCACCCAAAGAAAAAACAGTGTATTTTCAAATGCTGCATTTCATAGGTATTCTTTAATTTTAGAAAGGAAACGTATTTATTTTTAAGGGTCACAAAACTTATTCACAGCAGAAACAAACAAAAAAAAACTAAAATATCTGGAGGTACACTGATTTATACATTCGCCGCATCTAAGCGAACATAATAGTTCATAACACTAATATTTTCGTTAGAAAAAGGAAAATAAAAATGTGAGTGGACACCACCTGAATTAGGGCTGTATGACACACCACGTCGACCAGTTAGATATGTAGCAAATGTGAATGTCAGGAGTACTCAACATTTGTAGCATTTCACATATCAGTGTCACTAAATAATCAGTTTTGTCGTAATCAATATCCTGTAAGGACCCAACATATCCACCACTTTTTTCATAATCAATGGAGATGTCCCTATTCGTTGGCAGTTATTGGCAAACCGTCTATTCGGTCCCTCCTATTCCCACTGCAGATATCAAATCAGTTCCAACTTAGAAAGTGACCTCTCAGTGGATACATTCGTTATTGGCAAGCGACAGAAAACTTCAGAAGATAATTCAGGTTTAGGAAAACAGTTTTAAGTTTTAACTTGCAAAATGTTTTGGCAAATCCACTGAAAGGTTTATATTTCCCCAAATGTTATATGATGGGACATCATCATTAGAATTAGACGACTCGTCTCCATCCATGTCCAAATCCACAATCGACTTATTTATTATTATTATTATTATTTTACTGTAAAGGTTGACTAGGTAGATCAACGCTTTTTCTTCCGGTTTTTAACAGTTCGGAAAAATGGTTGACCTACCTATCTTCACAGCGAAAACAAAAAAACTTGAATGTAGATTTGGAAGTGGACATCGAAAAGAGTGTAACTCTCATGTTGATGGTCTCCTCCTGTCAAGTATTTGAGGAAATCTAAATCTTTCAGCGTTGGAAGCCTACTGAAGAATTGTCAAAATACTTGGCAAGCTAAAACTTAAAACTGTTTTCCCAAACCATCATTATGTTCTCAGGATTACTATTGCCAGTAACGACTGTGTCCACTGAGAGTTAATTTTATAATCTGAAATAGATTTGACATATACGATGAAGCGTGAGCGATTAGAGGGTTAGTTTGTCATCGCTAGCAAATGGGACATCTTCATTGATTACGAAAATCTAGTTGATATGTTTGTTACTCATAGGATAGTGCTCAAGACAAATCTGAAAAAAGTTATATTCCTTTCATCCTTCATCAATGACCAAATATTTCATATAAATTGAGGTAAATGAAGCGAAACGATACTTTCCACATCATTCTAGATCTTAAAAAGGCATTTTTGCGAGAGCAACAAACATGCATTTATTGCCATTGCAGGTGGCGAAAAGACATATATATATTGTACAGCTATTTTGTCCTTTGCTACCATTCTTCTTTGTTTGCAATTTAAAAATCAGGAAATTAGAGATATAACACGTTTTCTTTTAGAAAACGTATTTTGGTTACGAGTAAATTATATCGCCGTAGGACCAGAACTAGAATCAGTATCCGGAGTAGGATGTAATGGCTTACCGCTGATGCAGAAAGCCTCATTTTAATATATTCGATTCTGACACCACTGTGTTGCATACTCTCTACTATGAACATTTATTCTTGTTGAGGTACATTGGTTCATCGATATACAGAAGACAGCTGTCTGCTCATGTTTTGAAGCGCATCAGAGCTTGATGAATTTTTCTGTGCTGACTTTCAATGTGTTCTTCAGGTTCGGCAGTGTATTCTGTCTTATCATGAGTAGCCAAAATTCTAGCCAGCTGCTATGCATTTGATATTTATAAAACATATCTACGTAATTAATAAGAATACTCGAACATGTGTAAGGCATCTTGTAGAAGTCATGGCCGATGAATAAACAAGCTACTAAAAGCGAACAATATTTGTAGAACTGCCTTTATCTTTATTGACAACTGTCATTCGCATAAGTCGATACATATCTAAATGTAATTCTTCCTTCCATTTTCGACTTACGTATATCCTACGATAATGTGTAGAGCCGAACCTAGCCCCGAGGACATATTTCAGATACGTCCATATACTTAGAACTCTGACAAGATATAATAGGAGAATTACAACCAATCAGGATCTTGAATCTATATAACAGTTGTTTATAGCAACGTATGCTAAAACAAACGACTAACTTATTCTTACACAAGAACAGTATTACTAGAAACTCAACGATCATAACACTTCATAAATCTGATAATATATATGGCAATAGCACCAATTATTTTCTGTAAGGTTGCTGTTGCTGTTGCTGTTGCAGGTAGAAAAATAAATTAGAACGCGATTTTTCCTGTCCAGTCTTTGGCTGTGTGATTGTTCCAGGAATTGAATCAATCTTGTAAGAATAATACTCTTTTTGATATCTAATTGGAAACATTTTCTACGTGGCTTCGGGTTTCGTTGGGTTTAAGTGTTCTACTGGATACTAAGTTGACCTTAATGTTGCAGTTTTCTCTATTAAACTCTCATTGTCCTCTTCTGAACTGCTAAGCGGTCTAATGAGGGATAAAAGATTTTCATAGTTTTTATACACTTGGCGTTCTCAATTCTGAGCTGTTGCTCTTCAATGTTTTTAGTGCCTTAGCCTCTTTTGTTTTCGTGCTTACACCTCACGCTACATCTGTGTACGCAGCATTTTTAATTTCTTGTATGAGGCTCCACTACTCATATATTTTGCAATTCGAACTTGGCAGACTTACTCAAGTTCTACTGCTTGGCTTCACTCTGACTCGGTAAACTTGATAGTGAGATCAACGAAACCATTTTCATATTGTGTTAAGCATTTTTCCCTCGTAAGCTTTGAAAACAAGATCATATCTAGTGCATACGGATTTGCGAGATGCTCGGTGATGATAGTCATCTTGACCGCCATAGAATTCGCTGTCTTCTCGCTGCTATTCTTCTTTTGCATCTATTTTACTTCTTCCTCTTTACCGTGATCAACCGACCGCAACGCCCTAATGTGACTTTTCGCGAGAGAAAAACAAATATTTAAGGAACTCTTTTAACCGAAATCTCAACATGTCAAAAAATATCTTTCTTAACAAAATTCTCTTTGCAAAAATACAAAATAAGTAGAAATCAATCGTATGAAATAATATTTTTTTACACAACAGACATAGATAAGGTAATGATTTAAAACTTTAATTGTAACACTGAAATTGATGAAAACGACACTTCCTCAGTGCGTTATGTTCTGATCTTTGGTTAGTAAAAGAGCTATGTTATCTCCTTTAAACTCACAAATAAATGCTTCGTGTTAGATAATGTAGCTAACTGAAAGCTCACTTAACATTCTTTTAATTATATGAAGCATTAACTTCAAAGAAAATGTATCGAACTTTTATATTTCACGTGCCTCAATCGCAATCAAACTTTTTTCAAAATTGACGTCGATAGATTGGCGCCACCCCGTTAATATCCACCAGTCAGAGAACAGTACATCGTCAATGACGTTTATTTTCTAAAGCACATCTTTTATAGCTTGTAAACTTTCGGCCATTTTGCATACAGAAATAATTATACAATTCACAAGACACATTTCACATATCAGTGGCACTAAAGCATACGATTTTCCGTAAGCACTGAACTATATGAAGCAAATATATCTACAACTTTTTCGTAATCAGTGGAGATGTCCCATTCACTAGCAATTGCAATCAAACCCTCTAGTCGGTCACCACCCAGTGTAGATCTCAAATCAGTTTTGACTCGTTTTAATTTAGAAAATGACCTCTCAGTGGTAACACTCGTTACGGGCAACGTGACAACAATCTTCAGAAGAGAATAAAGATTTGGGAAAACAGTTTTCAGTGTAGACTTGCAAAATATATTGAAAATTTCTGGAGGACTGCCAACATTGGAAGGTTTAGATATTCCCAGATCCTCGTTATCATACGACACACCATCATCAGAAAAGTCTTTCTCGCTATCTATTTCCGAATCTGTAATCCATTTATTTTCGCTGTGAAGATGCCTAGGTACGTCAAACGTTTTCCCAAGCACTTCGAAACAAGAAGGAAAGGCAATGTATTCCTTTCTGGCTTCGTCAACGTTCTCGTATTTCCCAAAAATTGAGCTAAACGAAGTGAATACATCTTCAGGTAAACCTTTCTTGCGGACCTCGGAAAGACGTTTCAGTGAGAGCAAAGACAAATCTCTCAGAAGCATTAAAGTAGTAGCGTTATCTTCTTCTACAAATAGCTCCTTCATTCATGTAATGGCTATATCAATGCTGGCGTAGAAAGTTTCCACCTTGAATGAATCTTTGGAGTCCATAATTGGCTCGTCATCAGCTATTTCGCCACGCATCTTATGTTTTCTCAAGCCACTGTGACACAGAGGCTGAAATTAAATTTCAGTGCCCTTCATGAAATTCTCCCCGTCTGAGACGATACTATTAAAGTTATTTTGGAGATCTTGATACTTTTCAGGTTTGTTTCAAGCATAGACATTGCATGCAGATAACAAATTTAAGTCCGGACATTGTAACGTCGTTGTGAAAGGGTCAATGATTTTAAAAATTCTAACAAAAGTTGTCGCAGTTAACACAAATCTCTCCGAAGTAAAATACGCAATAAACCTTCCTGCCTGGACGCCAGCTTACTTATCAGAAGGTCCTTCAATGTGTCGAATTTCCTCTATGGCTTCCAACAAGGCCTCAAATGTTATCGATACCGTTTCCAGAGCGTATGAATATGACATCCATCTTGTGGTATTAACTCGCTTTATCCTTCTAATTCTTTGGTTAGTGTAATGCTTCTTTTGTTTTTCCTCGAATAAATGAACGCGTCTCTTGTAGTTGCTTATGAATGCAAATAACTTCTCTAAATTACCAGAAAGATCCATAGCATTCACAGCGGATCCGACAGAAGCAGTCACAATCAGGTTTAGTCTGTGCGCCCAACACCATACATATGCTGCCCTCGGATTTTGTTCCTTAATCAGCGCTTGGAGACTTTTGTACGGAGAACGCATATTCAATGCCCCATCATGTAACTGCCCAACAAGAACCGAGACCCAATCTAGACTATTTTTTCACATGCTTAATTGAATAATCTAGACAAATCTTTACCAGTTGTTGTTGGTGATTCTTTTAAAGCCAAGAGTCGTTCATTAATATCACCCAATTCTTCATTAACGTATCTTACTATAAAAGACACTTGCTCCTTCCTTGACTTGTCAAACGAGCTATCGACAGACGCGCTGAACATCTTTACATTCCTTATTTCTCGGCAAAATGTATTTCTAAGGTAAGTACAAATGATATTTATCAACTGGTTTTGTCGTCGCCATGACAAAAAGGACAGGTGACTTCATTTTCCTGGTAACAGTTAAAGCGGTCCATCGTGTGAGAATGCTCCGCTAGTAGCACAACAAGATCTTTGAAATTTCCCCGTAGTCTACTTGTCAATATCTCTCTATACCCTCGAAATGTTAAACAGTGTCTGCCCAAAAACAATGTTATACCGATAAGCCGTTTCACAATAGGCCTATTTCTAGCAACTTCCATTGTTTTCATTTCCTTTATAGCTGGAAGAATTGGCAAGGAAGCATCACGAATTTTCCGTGCAAGAGTTGCGTCGATAAGAGTGTTCGGTTTTGACTAATAATGCTCATAGTTCCTGTATTCCATGAATAAAAACCAGTCGAAACAAACAAGCAGCTAGATGTAAATAATCAATTCGGAAGAATACAATAAATTTTAAACTCTTCAAAATAAAACCCAACTACAAAGTTCACTTACCCAAAAATAACAACGGTTTTGCTGCCATCTATCGTGAATCAAGATCAACTCTTGGCTATTGTCAAGTAGCACACAGTTATACTTGTGTTTGAATAACCCATTACAAATCTAACGAGCAAACAAAACTATTTCACTGAAGAAAACTTATACTTGTTTAAATGAGTAATTTATACATATACTACCTTGTTCTATCTTTCTGCTATGTAGGCTACTCGATTAGAATATTGAAACATGGCAATTGAAACAGATCTTACAATATAGTATATCCAGTGTGTGAATTAACGGGAGGATGAGGGAGATGTATGTGAGCCTTCAATAAGAAAAGGCAAATTTTTCCTAGATGTTTCACACACTCAAAATTTTACGATAAGATTTTCTGTAGATACAATATGACATCTGTCCAGTCAGTGGTGTACGAGATGATTGGAATAAATTATTTCAAGCCTTCAGTAAAATATGGATATAAAGTGTCCAAGATAATTCACTATCAAATTTGCCGGGTAACCTTTTTTGTGTAGATCACATACATATACAATTGGCATCTGTCCAGTCAGTGGTGTAAAAGATGATTTTAATAAATCATTTCAAGCCTTCAGTAAAATAAGGATATAAAGTGTCCAAGATAATTCATTATCAAATTTTCTTGGTAACTTTTTTGTGTAGATCACATACATATACAATTGGCATCTGTCCAGTCAGTGGTGTAAGAGATGATTGGAATAAATTATTTCAAGCCTTCAGTAAAATACGGATATAAAGTGTCCAAGATAATTCACTATCAAATTTTCCGGGTAACTTTTTTGTATAAATCACATACATATACAATTGGATTGAAATCCGTCCAGTGACTTAAGAGTTGAAAGACGCGATAGACAGTACCTCCATATAAAACGTTCTTTAGAATGTATCCATTCGATGCAGTAAAAAAACATATAAGAATAATAAGCGCTACTTCTCAGTTTTTGGTTAAGTTGCTGTACTAGTTCCTCTAAGATCTCAGTCACTAGTGTGAATAAAAAATACTAGACCATACCTTATAATGTCTTCAAAGTGATAGTAGAGACAGAAAAACTTCGCAGTCCAGATAACATCGGAAAGATTAATATAATTAAAGAAAACAGAATTAACGGTCTTTTGGGAAGAATTTATGGTCTTTCAAATTGTTAAATAACGCAAATTTCGTCAGTTGTTAACAATAATTTTTTTAAGCATATACCAAAAATTTCAGGCTAATTTAAACTTTTTTTTTTCAAGAAATATAACAAATGCAAGCCGAAGACCACTTTCATGAAAATGTTATTTCCGTGGCGCGATTTAAAATGACCAAAGAGTCATTCCGTAAATGATCCTAAACGAATCAATCATTTATGCATTATTGCCCAACTTTCGGCCAGTGACATTCTGAAAGCCATGCCGTCGTGTCCTACATAATGTCATCGGCAATAATGTTGGTCAACATTATATTTCAAAGCGTAAGACTTTTCTGCCTTCCACTTTGTTGATCTTTTGTGCAGTTTCGTGGAGGTTTCTCTCTAACATAAATATTTTTCTTTCTCTCATTTTGCCAAAAGATCAAATATTTTGATACTGGAAGCTTTATAGATAGGATTACGAAGAAAAGAAAATAATTTGGGATTCATTATCAGAAGGGTACAAAAACAAAACTTTTAAGAGTAGACAGTGGATTGAAATGTGTAATGTAAAAGGAATCCCTAAAGCAGGCATTAATTAGTAAGACACTTAAATATCTAAGATGTTTTTCCTATCTACCAACAATTATTTAAACTAGGGACGGTGAAACCTATTTCATTTTTCTTTTTTATATTTGAGTTTCAAATGTAAATATTTCCTGTTTTAAAAACTGGAATAGTTTGGAATGCATTGTAAAAATTTGAGATTTCAGATTTTTAAATGCAGGAATAAAAATTTGGATTTGTTTGCCTTCTCTTATCTAAAACTAATCTTTCTTCTTATATTTTAGATTAACCTAAGATTGCAAACATTTCTCCTAAGAAAATCGGAGATCTTTAGTCTTGAACCAAATTTTATTAAGCTTGAATTTTACTGCACAGGAATCGGATGCTGCTGATAAATAGAAGAAAAAGTTTTTTCATCTTTGTCTACAAAATGAGGCAGATCATTTCAACCTTACATGAACAAAAACCACCTTTAGACCTGCACAAAGAGTTGTTGGCAGAATTGATATCAACAAAACTGACGGCAGAAAAATCACATGTTTGCAAAAGTTGCAACTTGACGCATTTGTTTACGTCGATTTATGAAGTTAATATTTTTGCCATTGCAAATTGCGTGACGAAAAACACATGCATAAAAGTGCTCATATGCTTGAGTTGTTTAGTCCGGTGAAAACCTTTTTAACTTAATGGGGAGTTTCGCGTTATATGACTAAATTAATTGAATTATTCAAATTGGCGATGCTCGCGTTGTTTTGCAATTTGTAAAAGCATAAATTGGGCTCAAAAGAGTAATTATCCATGTGTTAGTGTTACTTTATTACAGATTTTTCACGTTCCTTTACTTCAGACAAGTTCTAGGGGCAACATGAGAAAATGGCTCATTAAAAATAAATCCCAGTTTCCAAATGTTTAAAAATCTCAGCGTTTAAACTAATTTTCTTAATATGACACACAGGCATATTTAATGCTTTTTTTTGCAGCTTATCCCTTTAAGAACCATGTTCTACCTTTCCTTCCCATGCTCTTTGATACGTTCACTTTGACTACTCTTAGCAGAATCGTAGCTTTGTTGCTGGATTCTGCAGTGACTGCGATGTGAAAGAAAGATGTTGCCCAGATAACATTTTTCTCCTGAATATATCTTACACCTTCATTTTTGAAATAACTGTGTAACGTTGCATTAAATGCTGCAAAATTACAGAACCAGTTACTCTTAATTATCAAGTCTTCAGTGTTACGTAAGTACTGGGCATCCTACAATCTTCCACCAATACATTTCGAATCCTCCAATACCAATTTTGTATATGCTTCAGGAGTGCACTACGAGTCAAGGAAGTTGAAAGGTAGGACATTCTTTTGCTTATACGTGAAGTCAGTACACTTCCCATTTCGTAGAGTACATATATATTTTATTTCCTCTTCTCTTCTCTTCTCTTCTCTTCTCTTCTCTTCTCTTCTCTTCTCTTCTCTTCTCTTCTCTTCTCTTCTCTTCTCCTTCTGCAACCTGACCCCCCCTCTACAGACCCACCCACCCTAAATCAGGTCATGCAATTGCATGACCTGCCTATATGGCGTGGGCGCCTCTGATTTGTTGCGAAAGTCGATTAACCATTACCTTGCTTTTCCCAGAGCCTTTGATTGCATGTTAAGCATGAGAACGGGTGAAAAAAGAAGGAGGATTAGCAACGGTGGTCACTGCTGTACTTCTGCTATCTCCGTTCGCGCAGTTCTTGTGAACGCTGAGGTCCCATATACGCAATGTTAGAAGTTAGGCTTAACGCCACTTAAGCGTATACGGGGCAACACTCAAGCGTATACAATAGATGTGTGAACGCGAAACGACTTGATTAGCATCTACAACTGAACAAAGAAATTTTATGTCTATCACTGCATACATAGCAACTTAAAATATGTTTTATTTTAAATCTCTCGATAAGTAAATAATCTGAGACGATAATAATGATAATAATAATTCAACTTCTAAAATAGTTGGCAGTTCACGTGATCTTGTGAACGATGAGACGCGACGCCACTGACACACTCACTCACAATAATTGCTTGTAAAAAGAAAAGTGTAACTTACTTCATTTCCACGCATAATTTCTTGTCTAGAAGCTATGCTGAAAATAGAAAGCCAGCCAGTTTACTGGGGTTGAGGTGATTGTTGACAAGTAGAAAAGATAACAGAGGTTTCGTTGCCGGCGGCGAAATACGAATAACTAACCACAAGCAGTATCGTCAACCCACCCCTTCCATGACCCCCGCCCCCTTTCAAACGCGAAAAATATTTCAACCCAGGCTTCGTTTGTCTTAGTCATTTCAGAAGTGTTTGTGAGTCGAATCGGTAACAATTTATCGTTGTTTCGTTTTTCAGTTACACTCAATTTCCAAGTGTATTTTTTGTGTGATATAAAACTGTGGACGCAGGGTATATGTGACAAATTCGTTCAGTGGTGTACCTCGTTATTTCTATAGAGAAGCTCACGAAACTTTCAATTCGAAGATGGCGCGAAAGTATCTTTCTGAAAAAGACATAGAGGATCTACTCGATGCAGACACTGATGTTGAAGACTTGGAGGGACTTGTGTTGGATGAAGAAGATGAATATGCTGGAGAGGCGAGAAGGGGGATCGATAATGAGGTTTTTATTGATGATGGAGATCATGAATCTGACATCGATCCTCAGCCCTCAACTCCTCCATCTCGTCAACATCGTTCTGGTGAATTCATTTATAGTACCAGGTGTGTAAATATGAAACCGGAATTTGTGCAGAGACGGCGTTAGTTGTCACTGTGGTTAACGATTTGCAACTCACAACCAGATAAGTTTCATGTCATAGTGTAGTGTTTAATAGCGTTGAACATGGCACAATTTGTACCTACAAACTACGATGTGCGGATAACATTGATATTTTGTTACCATTTGAACAAAACTGCTGCAGAATCGCATAGCATGCTTGTCGAAGTTTACGGTGATCATGCTCTTGGTAAGTCACTGTGCTATGCGTGGTTTACAAAATTTAAAAGTGGCGATTTCGACGTGAGAAACGAAAAACGTGGAAGACCACCGAAAAAGTTTGCAGACAGCGAATTGCAAGCTTTGTTCGATGAGGATGACACTCAAACAACAACAACTCGCGGATCAATTAAATGAGAAGCAGTTTCCATACGTTTAAAAGCCGTGGGCAAGATTCAGAAGGTGGGAAAATGGGTTCCACATGCATTGACCGAACGACAGCAGGAAAACCGAAAAACCACTTGCGAAATTCTGCTCGCCAGGTACAAAAGGAAATCATCTCTCCATCGAATTGTGATGGTGACGAAAAGTGGATCTATTTCGAGAATCCTAAGCGTAAAAGAACATGGCTAACTCCAGGAGAGCCGGCGACATCGACTGCAACACCAAATCGCTATGGACGGAAGACAATACTTCGTGTTTAATGGGTTCAGAAAGGAGTGATCTATTATGAACTGCTGAAACCTGTCGAAACCGTTAATACCCAAAGTTATCGACAACAAATAATCGATTTGCATCAAGCTTTTCGTGAAAAAAGACCAGAATATGACCAAAGACAACTTTAAGTAATTGTTCTTCACGATAATGCACCCTCCCACACAACAAAACTGGTCAAGAAAACGATTGCGACGATTGGCTGGGAAATCCTTCCGCATGAGGCTTACTCACCAGACTTGGTGCCTTCCGATTTTCACTTATTTGCATCCATGGGACACGCACTTGCTTACCAACGCGTCACATCTTACGAAAAGGGCTTGATGACTGATTTGCAGCATAAGAGGCACAGTTTTTTTGGTCTGGCATCCACATATTGCCGGAACGATGGCAGAAATTTATCGCTAGCGATAGCCATAAAATCGCATAAAATAGTTCTTAGCATTGTCATCCAATCACTGTGTCTTTTATGTACATAAATTCCGGTTTCATATTTACGCACCTGGTATGTCCCAACGCTCCATCGACGCATTTGGAGTTTCGGAAGCAGGTCGTGCGTGGATTGGTTGGGCTGGGGAAGGAAGGAGGTACCCACTCGCCAATTGTCCCAAGGCGCCGATGCGTAGCCAGAAATAATCCATCCAGGGACATCTTCGAACATACTGTATTTCATCCAAACTCAAACGCCGTAGACGCTGTCGAGTATGTACGAAAAACGGGGTTTGTAAAGATACCTGGATGTTTTGTACTGGTTGCAATGTCCCATTTTGCGCCCCAGACTGCTATCGACGGTTCCACAGTCAGCAGTAGTGGTAAGTACATTTTTTTTCCGCTACGAGTTTCGTTCTGAATTTTTATCTCGCTTTGTACTGCAGCAATGGCTACCATTTTTTAATATTATTGTCACAAGTGTATCACCTACACATTAGGTTCATTTTGTTAGCGTAGGGTGATTGTAAGTGTTGCCAGGGCCCCAAAAATCTAGTTTTTTCTTATTTTTAGGATCTTTTGTTTCTTCGTCTTCTTCTTCTACAAATAGGCAGGAATTCCACAAGTGATACCTCGTTGGAATCAGTGTTCCATAAGCTTTCCAACGAGGTACCAATCATTACCCTGTGATAATTAGCGGGGTCACCAGGGTCCCCAACGTGAGAGTCTACCATTTCGTTCAAATCCCTGCCCGGTGTATAAAGGTTAAAGTAAGTTAGACCTTAGATGACTAGTTTTGTCTTCTAATTAATTCTAAGTTTAATTACATACTTATATATAATACAGGTTATTTAGAATGTAACAGAAATATAAACATTGAAAGGTATACTTGACGTAGAAATTTTATTCTACAGGACGATACACTACTTCATGTTATACGCACTCCTACATGCGTATAAGTGAGTAACAAAGCACAAAATATAACTAGTAATAATTATTCTGACACTCCGAATAAAAAAGTTTATTAGCGATTTCTATATTTCGCAGCTTTTGTATATCAGTTTAGGAGATCTCCTAAAAGTATATTATTATTATTATTTATACAAAACAAAAAATAATAATAAATTGCAGATAACTGCTTTTATAGGGATATGTGCACTCAATTAAAATCCATTTGTTTTTAAAAATATAAAATATCAAGGAGAGTGTCAAAGAAATGTATTTTCCCAACTGTATCTTCAACCATTGAGCTGCATTTTTTTCCTATAAAAGCAAAAGTTTCTACCATTTACTTTGAAGGGAACATTATATTGAAGACAGAAACACAAGATATAGTGAAAAAAACAGGTGATTTTGTTGCCAGGAAACCTCCACACTATTACTTCACATTCTGGTACTTGATTTCTCCATATAATTTTTAAGTTTTTTATGGTAATAATATTTTAGAAACCCACCATAGTTTCGAGATTAACCCTCCAGTGCTACACTTCAAAAAAGTTACATGGCTGATACACTTGTGTCCTAGGGACCAGTATTTGTAAAACTGGGAAATTTTGACCTTAATATTTTTTTAATTTTTCAAGTTTTCAATTACACTGTAGAATGTTCTCTTGAGTTGATACAAAAGATATCATTTTTTCCGAACAGTTTAAGCTTAATGTGAGGCTGCATTCTTTACAGATTGGTAATTTGCAACGTTGGTAGTAGTTCTTTGTTTTCCTGTCTTTTTGCTGGGCCACAATGCGTATCTTTTACATTTCGATATTTCAGTAGCTACTACAACAGCTCGTGGTTACAGCAGATGTAATTTGCACATTGGTAAATTTCACTATAGTGTCAATCACATAATCATCAACAAGAACGTTCCCCACCAAAAAAAACGGATCTGTAGAACCCGTAATCTTTGCATCACCCTTTTACTCCAGGTAGATGAAAAATAATGTTAGCTTGTACACGTCCTCTCACAGTAGGAACGCTGAACCATTTGTAGTTATTTCTAGAATAGTTTAAGTTTACGCCTATCTCCCTGAGCAACTACTGTAGTAGTATCGTTAGCGTTAGTGTTACTCGCTTTCACTGTCGTGATCACTCGGTACGTAATTACTCTTATCTTCAGAATATTCTTCTCTATTTAGGATGTCTGGATCAGAAGGATTTATACTTAAATAATCAACAATCCCTCATCCAGAAAAAAAGTTACATAAATGGTACACTTGGGTCCTGGGGACCCACTTCCCTGTAATACACAAGCTTAGAAGCAATTTACGGAAAAACCTTTTCAAGACAACATTCACCACGGCAGGCAAAAGGCTACTGAGAAGATGAAAGTAATCAGACCTACCACTTGCGAGTAAACACGTAAACAAACTCCCACTCGGTCCTGAGGACCCGTGTGTACCACTGACGGGTTAAAGCAGTTTGACTGATGAGAAGAGCTAGGATTTTTATGTAATTGCATATTCTATTTCCAGTTATGTAGGACGCTAGAAAGTAGAAATGTTGATGAATTGTAACACTAGTATCATTATATGTGAGTTTAATTTTACATATTTTACGCATTACGTTCTATGTTACATATTTCGTGTTGATTTTACATAAATCTACATTCTTAACTTTGCTTTTTTAGTACATTAATTTAAAAAAATGTTCCATTTGGGAGAAAGTAATTAAAGATTGAAAGAGGAAGGGAAACAGAGAAATCTGTATCAAGCTGTGTTGATAAACATCTCAAGAAATCCCAATATCTGTGCCTTCCGTTGTCTCTCAAACACTCACAGACTCACAGTCCGCTTTCCTGGGAAGTCCATTTCCGCCACTTTGCTAAATTCAAAGTAAACTTCTTGCTCCCTCCTCCGAAAATGTGATAAAATTCCTGATAGTGTATTGTGCATCAAAGTGTAGGAAGGTGAATTATCAGATCACCATTTTATGTATTCAAAGGATTATATCCCTGCAATAAATATTTTTGTTTATTTGATACAGTGTCAGATCCAGAGAGGGCGCGAGTCCTCTCA
>JAGDQP010045573.1:0-15558 GCA_022664845.1 Lepisma saccharinum
TTTTTTTGCGAAAATATTTTTATTTAGTGTGTTTGAGACCAATATTGGAAAGATATCACTGTCCTCAATTATACGAGCTTGAGTTTCACAATGCTAACAGCCATAAAAAATGAAAAGCGAAACAAAATTCAATTATCCGCTTGTGACCTTAGTTGATACGTGCAGATGACAATAATATTTCGTTCTGTTAGCAGCATAAGCGAACACGAAAAGCGTAAACATAAGAGCATAACGGGTAGATTATCATAAAATCAGCCTTGAATGGATAAACAGAAATACTATCATGCAAACCAATTGAATGCAATATACCATACCACGCAACAAAGAGAACAAGAAAAAGCTAAAAAAAAAAAAAAGGAATACGAACAACAATCAATAACCTTCCTTTCCTTATCAACAATCGCAATCACATAATTCTTACTGGCGTGTAGTAATTCAAATACCATTTGTCGAAATGTCAGAGAAAGTCAAGAAGAAGAAGTAAAATGAACATACGTAGATTTTAATCCAATGGCTTCTTTCTGCCGGAAAATTATGTTATTTTCGTGCTTGATAACTTCTAGAAGCAAGGTGTAGTATTAGGGCGGCCGGTGGGATGAAAAACAAATGTATCAGGGAATTTTATTAGACATGAATTCTGCAAAACACGTGGGGCGTTTCAATCAATCAAGGAGAAATGAGAAATTTATGTGAAGGGGTGAGAGGAAGGAAATATTAAGAAGATCGATCAGCAATATAAAGAGGGGTGGGAGGTAAGTAAGGTTCTGTTTCCTTCTTTCTGTTCCACTTACGAAAGTAGAGAATCTGACAGGTGGAAACAAAAGAACAGCGGAAAGACAGAAGACTTGAGAAAAGTACAGTCAGATTGTCAATAAAGTGGAGTTTGAAAAAAAAAAGAAGAAGAAAGAAACGAATGGAGAACTTTCGAGAAGTAGGTGTCATCTGGTTGAATGCGTAAGAGGTCACCCACCAGTCACACCTACCCAATGTGTCTCTCAATGTATATATGTATGTGTGTGTGTTACACGGGTGAAGTAGAGGGAAAAAAACAGTGGAAATTGCAGGTTTTCCAGCCCTGGATCAATGCACTGCAGTGCGGACCGACCGGGCCGACACGGCTCTGCACTGCGGAGCTCCAGGCCGTGATGAACCGCACTGCACCAGTCGATACAGCAACAGCACGGCATCGTGTCGTCTTACCCCCACTTCTCTAACCGACACACACTAGAACACATTTACACATATAAATTTTCCAATTATGCTGTATAGCAAATTATATACATATAGAGGTAGAAAAAGAAAGGACACAAATTTAACCAGCATTATTGCGTTTCGATGTAAAAACTTCTACCTGTTGTAATAGATCAATTCATCCATTTTAGTTAGTAAAGTCACGTGATCACAACAGTTCACTGAAGAACACTGTGACAAGTATTTTATTCATTTATAATATTTAGAATACAACAGGCGTTAATGTAGGAATAAACGTAACTCGCCGATGACGTCCCCCAGTGAGCGTAACTGGTTGCTGGGAGAGATTCGGAAAGAAGCGACAGGTCCAATGGATAAATTCGCTGGGCGAAATGAACAAATTATCCTCGTGAAACTGTGGAGAATCATGGAAAGTGTCAGGAAGGACGGTTTGAACCCGCACCATGCCCCCAGCTGTACCGTACTAATTCGTTCCTCTCCATCAGATGCCCTGTGCTCATAGAATAGATTTAGATGGTACTAATTACAGATTCTTATTTTCAGTTTTGGTGTAATATCGTAAGCAGATATGAGACACTAGGCCATCTTTTTACGTACTCAATGGTTCTTTAATTCACAATGGTCCATCGTGTCCTCAAATTTTCCAATGTTAATTTCACTCATTTCTGGACGTCATAGACCTACAATAATGAAATTTTGCACAGCAACCTAAATCGGGTGACAATACAATATTCCATTGTTACTTTCATATATTTATATATTTTAAAAGCATATTTTAATTTTGTTAGTAAGAACTTCTTTATACTAAAATAAATACTATCGCAACGATATTACGTTTGACTGGTTGCAGAACGCTTTAGGATTTAAGTGACAAAATCAGCTTGGGGAAAAGTATCCCAATACCAAAATAACTTGATTTTTTTTATATAAAAAAACATAATTTCCTTAAACAATTCGTATTCGTATACTAAAAAGGAAAAAAAAATATTTTGTTTATGCATTAATAAAAAGAAAATCATGGGACGCGCCAATTAAATAATTTACAAAGTGACTATACTTGAGAGCGCGTCTCATGCTTTTCTTTTTAGTCATGCATAAACGTTTTAATTTTTTTTATTATCTTTTAGTTCGAATTGTTTAAGAAAAAGTACATATTTGATAAGTTGTTATTATTTTTATATAATTTTAATCCGCACATCACATGACCTAAGTGGAGCACGTTGATTGGCTACTACGATAGAGAAAACCCTTCAATGTCATGGGGAATTCCCGCTTATGACCTTAAAATACTTTTTCTGCCAGTCGGAATTTCCTCGTTGTCGAACGCTGATTGGTGTCGCAGATATGAATATTTGTGCCCTTTAATGGTGCCCTAAGTTGTTGTTCCTATATATGGCACACACTGACACACACACACACACACACACACATACACGTGCTTTTTTAAAAAAAATGCTGTTCTCTTATACGGCCTATTTTAACCTAGCCCATTGCATATATTGTATATAATTTGCTGACGTTTTAACCTATCATAATGTTATTTGACACTTAACCTAATTTGGCCCAACCTAAATGCTTGTTCCTGTTTATGATATATTATATGGTCTAACTTCGGAATTCTGTCCTCTTGTGGTCATGATGTCAAATCTGAAGTCAATTTCTCTGTACCAATTAACTTATGCTAACTCGGTTCCTTATCGTCCTAGAACCATGAAATATTGTGTACAGATAGCTTACCCACCTATATCGTTGGAAACTAATAAAAGGAACTTTTTTTTTAATGTTTGCTCTAGCTCTTACAGTTTCCGAGAGAGAGATCCGAAAGTACAGATTTATCCGGAGGACTACCAAATGTTGCTTATCGTTGTTGTTTTCACTACGGCGATGGTAGATCTGAAATCCGCTTCTTTCTACCTACTCCCGTTTCGGAGATAGCGTTTATTACGGGACATCTCAGGACACTTCTTCGGATAATGTCGCTGATTTTTCATGAAACTCATAATTTATACGTAATTCGTCATGCTGTAGCTTAATTTTAAAATCTCATATCTCTAGCTTTTTCCATTCTTGAGGTATTGTATATTTAACCTTTGACCCCACGGTCGAGCTGTATTAAGTTTTAGATGTACTTTATTGCTGTAATACTAATTCTGAAATTATTCTTTATCTAGCTTTAACGTTCTCAAGATATAGCATATTTAATATTTGAGCCTGGACCTCGGGATCACAATTTTATATGGAAGTCTCAATTTATAAGTATTTATAAAGTCATACTGATACCAAATTTGGAAACCGCACCTCTGTAGTTTTTTCGTTCTTGAGATATTGTATACTTGACCTCGGGGTCACGGGTAGTGATTTTTTTATGTCATTTTTGCGGTGATACCAAATCTAAAATTACTTTTTCTCTAGCTTCTTCCATTCTCGAGATATTGCATATTAGTTCATGGGGTAATGTATTTTATATGTTGATACTAAAATTAAAATAATTATTTTGTTTTAAAAAAATGATATTGTGTTGAAATATTTGATGTATGTTATAATGTGTTATAGGTAGGTCTATGTGTGTGTGTGTGTGTGTGTGTGTGTGTGTGTGTGTGTGTGTGTGTAGTTGAGGGATTGTATGTATAATGTCAATGTGGTGCAGATAATTTCGACATATCCAGTGTAAAATTACCGCCAAAATTAGGCTGCATCTGAAGATTCTTAAATAAATAAATTTATAATTATATGATTGTAGTACTAGGTACCGAATATCGTTTATTTAGAACTAGAATACTTTTCATATCGAAAGATTGTTAGAAATCAAACATCGCTCTCTTATATTGAAATATCGTTGGAAATAAAAAATCAGTAATATCGGAATATCTGGGAAATCGAAAATTGATCATATTGAAAAACTGTTCGAAATCGGTCATATCGAAATATCGTTCGATATCGACATTCTGTGCAACAATTTTGATTTTCAAAGGTGGGCAGGCCATGTAGCTCTGTTGGGAGAGAAACAAAGAATATATTATATTGTGGTTGGTAATTGGGAGCGAAAGAGACTGTTGGGAAGACCGAGACGACGCTGGAAGGAAAATATTTTTTAAGAAATCTTCGAGAAGTAGGTGTTTGTGATGAAAACTGGCTTGATCTTGCTCAGGATAGCATCCTATGGAGAACGTTTGTTACTGCGGTGATGAACTTGCGAGATCCGTAAGACATAGAGTAAGTAAGTAAGTGAGTAAGAAATGGTATCGATAGTTCGATATTACAAAATATGAATAAAGAAAAGCTAGAAATAGTGTATCTCTTTCTAGAAGGCTTCTTCACGTGTTATGTTGAGCAAAGGATCTCGGGTTCGAAACAGTTTGCTGTATGGGTTCATCGCTTTCCCCGATTTTCACTCAATATTACAAGAGAGAGATACAATCGGGCTCTCAGTTAAAAAGCCAAGATTGTTTTATTTCTTCCATGAAGAAAAGATATTGTCAGGGAGAATTTATATTTAGAGCTAATTAAAATATAGTTTAAGGATAATCCTTAACGTTATATGCTACTTACTTACATACAGGACATAGAGCGTTACGTAGAGAAAAATCTATGCTTCTTGTGGTTATGGTAAGCTCTCGGTTGACGCGCGCGCGTCAACGACTTTTGACAGCCCTCGAAAAGTCAAACAATCCATTTTCTTGCGCTGTTGAAACGACGGAACAAGACAACTTTTACCCTCTGTATCATAAACTCTTATTTTAAGACAGCTATATTTTCCGAAGTCTGCTTTTTATGGGAGACTGGCGGATTATAAGTCTTATTTTAAAGGGTGCTTAGGATGGTTTTATATGCGTTTCAACTCCATAACATGACAGCTATGAAGGCGAAAGAGACGCCACAGTGTCAATATGAAAAGGGGGGCAGTAACCGCACGTGGAAGATACAAACGTGCCAAATGTCAAAATTGTGCGAAAATAATAAAAAAAAAAAATGTTTTTAATATTATAACGTGGAATGCATATCAAACGTTGTATGTCTTGAGTCTTAAGAGACAAGACAGAGAGAGAGAGAATTTATTTAAAAGTTAAGATCCTATAAAAAAATATTGTAGCAAATAATACTAAACTATTTTCACGTTATGAAATTAGACTATTTGAGACTCTCAAAGTAAGAAATCGTCGCAGGTGCAGTTGGGAAGGTTCATTTTAGGTTCATGGATGATAGTCTTCAGATACTCATACTTTCTATCTCGCAAGGAATGTTGTGTACAATATCGAACAAAAAGACGGTTGATCACAGAGACGTACCTACAGGTTAGGGGGAGGGGAGGAGACAGACTCCTTCAAAGTTTGTCGTGTCTACCCAAATTATTACATTCAGAATAAACTTATTTTCATAGCGTTTTTTGGATTGATGCTCTGAAAGTAAGTGGTAGAAATCAATACAAGTTATTTTACATAGTTTGAATTTATAAATACAGTATACTAGTAATCAAAATATTGTTCTTCGATCAGGGCCATCTCAAGGTAGCGACGGCCCCATCACAAAGTGTTGTATCTCAAAATTTGGCCGTTTTAATAAGGACCGTCCGAATATGGCATTTTGTGTATATTTTCTCGTCTCAAATGGACGTATCTCAATGAAAAGCCGTTCAAAAGTTAACAAAAATAGCTTACAAGAATATGGAGGTACTTTTCTTTAAATTGCTCTCCTGAAAAGTTTGGAAAAAAATTAGGTACGACACTTTGTGATGGGAACGACGGCTTTGTGACTTTTGGGCCAAAGTTTTTGGGAAGCCTTTTCTTTCAATTAATTATACGAAGAACGATGTAACAAATGTTATCGCTTGTAGTTGATTGTTTTAAAAGCAATCTCCAAATACCGTAATACAATACTTTCTGTAGTGCTCTTGATTTATTTCACATATTTATTTCTTTTATTGACAGGAATCCGAAAGGTCAGAGCTTCTGGTGCCTAATTCAACACGTTCACGCCTTTTGACGGTACTTTTTTTTACACTAAATATCATTTTAAGAATCATATTATCTACTGAGATGCATTTCAGTGATGCTCTCTACAAGGTTAGCTTTTTAACAAAGAAAGAAAGAGCGAAAAAAGAGAGAGAGATGTTTAAATAGAATTGAAATTTATTTGTCTACACTGATAAAAATTTGCCTAGACTAGGTAACATTACAGACTTGTAAAGTTGATTTTGTCCAGCCTCAGAACGTAAAGTCCGGAGTTTCGGAGTCTACAGCACAATTTTACAGGAGCCGAAATGGGAAAATGACATTCTGCATTTGGAATTATTTGAAAAGTTCATAGTACAGTATAAATGTCTATGGCAACGAGAAAGCTCCCTCTCAGTAATGTTTAGAAAACATTCCAGGCTTGATTTGATACATATGAAGTCATCGAAGGCATAAAAATGTCTTGAAAGAATGGAAACATTACAGACTTGCAATCCAGTACGTACTTTATGACAAAAGTAATGCAAATTGCGCTAGGAAATTGAGCTAAAGTCCAGAAAATGTATTTTTGACACTACAATGAGTAGAAAACAAAATAATGTTAAAATATCTTGAGTAAGGGATAAAATCATGCCAGTAAAGGCATTTCGTCATGATAATGACTCATGTGCATTCCGAGAATGAAAAGAGGGCGAATATTTGTACTATGCAACAATTTATACAGAGAACGGATTTTCAGTCATTGCTTGTAAAGGGAAATGTACAATTTAAACGTACTACACCTATAAAGTACAGTAAAGTGTAGTATCTTAGTATAGATACTATACTATAAAGTATAGTAAAGAAGTCCGTAGCATAGAAAATATAAGGACGTAAAATCCAGAAAATAGGAAGAAACACAATCAGGAAGGTATATCGATTGCTAGACGTGGTTTCGGAATGGTGTCCATACTCTCTTGTTACTTTCACATTACCATACAGACAGAAATACAGTACTCTTGTTATTGGTGGAATAAAGGCGCCAAGATGTCTTTGTAATTGTACTCATAATTCCAAACGTGTTGAAAAATACGATTCATTCCTTTTCTCGACACGGCGGAGATAGACATAGTCTTGGTTGTAAACGGTTGTTTGGCGCGATTTATATATAATAGCTTATGCAAACACATGAAAAAGATGTAGGTATATCGTACTAGTAGCTCTGTTATTTACAAATTATATTACAATATATGCATTAAAACTCCACCACAATTGTCGACACGAAACATTCACGAGCACAAGCAGTCTAACCACGACCACGAGTTCAAGTCACAAACACACACTGACAAGAAACGGGAAGCGTTACCTCCGCGAATAGTCAAACCCAGTGGTCAACAACCCTTGTTCAGCAAAAAGGGTTGAGGGCTGGAGACCTTGACCATCTCGTAACACATTGTTTGATGACGTGTCGCATTAGGTCTCTCCCTCTGATGTCCCAGAAACGTTGATGTAAAATTGACAATAACAACTGAGGGTCAGCATGAAGGTTGTTAATATGCTCTTATTGCACATTAAGTTTAGTGAGCACATGATTTCGAAGAAGTAGAATTGGGCGTTTGGAATAAAGACTTAAACTGGCATGCTGCAACCTTGCCCCCACTCTAAGAACATCGTTCTCATCCAGAAATGGATTGATAGCCACAAGAATTTCATTTCGACTTCCTTTAGGCAATTGTTTACCATCCTTGATACACTTAATTTCCTCAGCATGCCTCCTAAGCCGCACTAAAGAATACAAT
This sequence comes from Lepisma saccharinum, assembly GCA_022664845.1. Classification (NCBI taxonomy): domain Eukaryota; kingdom Metazoa; phylum Arthropoda; class Insecta; order Zygentoma; family Lepismatidae; genus Lepisma; species Lepisma saccharinum. The sequence continues at coordinate 7,940 of JAGDQP010045573.1, forward strand.
GATTGTTACAGTTCAGGTGTAGTTGGTACACCCTTAAGTTTGATTTGATTTTTCGATTTGCAAATGAAACTAAACCTCTTGCACCAGTTGTCACTCTTTAAAGCCTTATAAAGGAAAAAATTTAGTCATGATCCCGAAGTCACACGCAATATATATCACAGTAACACTGACCCTTTTGTTCGTGCTCCACAGCCTCTATCACACTCCATTGTTTTCACATTTGGCAACACTGGATTTGACAGACAACTTTTCTCTGACCACCACAACGGATGTAGAACTAAATCCGAAGCACCAATGCCTCTTGATGCACAATATTGTTTTTGAAGCTCTGGGGACTTAGATAGTTTTCTTTCCATATTATGTAATCCTTTCACTGCACCTTCTCTTGAAGCCCCTACTTGCACTTTATTCTCATGAAATGATAACTGAACAATATCACGCTTACGAGTTACCGAGAAGGGATTTTCACATGAATTTTCTTCAGGAGTGAGATGCTGCACTATGGGTAATTCTTCGATCTCCCAAAACTTTCTCAGGGTTGTATCTAATGTACACGACACATGTGATGAAACTGATGATTTAACAGAGTCATAGGCGGCGCCACAGTGGGTGCAGCTGCACCCACATTAACTTCGATTTTCATATTTCCTACAATAATCCTTTCTATTTTGTATATTTATTGTTTCCTATGTTTGGATATATTTGAATGACTTCTTAAGTCTCTCATAAGTTACTTCCAATCATACAGTGTATTTCTAGTTTTTTTTTTGTAAAACTTAGGGATTATTTCTTAGATCATAAGGCTCAATAGTGCAGAGCGTTCTGGCAACAATGTTAGGATGTGTTGGCAGAGCGTCTTGGTGAACAGTGCTATGTAATTGCTAGCTGAATTGTTATTGTATGTACACATGTCGGCATGTTAATTTGCCCTTAAAATGTTTAAATTAAAGCAACAGGGAATTGCTTGGGTGGATAAAAACACACCTTCAACTTCAAGCGTAACTTCTGGCAAATCCTTGTTTAATAGGGAGAAGCAATCGGCAGAGGATAAAGGCGAAGTCCAGGAACAAACTTCTGACGATAGCGATGGATGCTTCTCCAAAGCTACTACAGGTAAGAAAATAAGTTATTGTACGTCTTACCAAAATCGATTATGAATCTATTTTCAAAGAAATAGAGAGAGTTTGTTGTGATATGAGAGTCAAATGGGAAAACATAGAAGCAGTGTGTTTTGATAGGGCTTCTGCGATGGCAGGAGAGTTTAATGTAAGGACAAGAATAAAAACATTGTGTACATCCACTGCTATGCACACTGCCTTAATTTAGTTCTTGTCAGTGCATGTACTTCACACAAAGAAAATGCAATGATTTTCGATTTCTTTGGGATCATTCAGATGATTTATACGTTCATTGAGGGTAGTCCAATTAGACATGCAACGTTTGGAAAAGTAATTAGGGAGACCGATTTGAAACTAAAAACATAAAAATCACTTTCCGATGTCGGACGGGCTTGTCGTGCAGAAGCTGTTGCAGCAGTACGGGAACAGTACAGCTCCTTAGTTAAAGTAATTGAAGAAATAATTAAAAACACAGGTGATTACAAAGTCCGATCTAAAGGAAATGGTCTTTTGCTTCAAATGAAGACTTTTAACTTCATAGTGAGTATGGAAATAATGCATCCAATCTTGCAGCTTATTGTACGAAGAAGCAAGATGTGTGTGAGGCCATGGATGAGGTTAATAGCTTGTCGGTTGCCTTACGGGATCTTCGAAGTGCTGAACCTGTGTTTGATTATATCTTCAGTAATGCAGAATAAAAATGCGCGGAAATTGACGTTAGTGTTCCGCCGCCTAGATAGCGAAAAATCTCTTCATTTGTGGACGACTCACAAGAAACAGGTGTTTTTGCGGAAACGACAAAGGGGACATTCTATCCTTTATTAGATAGCCTTATTCTGGGACTTAACACAGGATTTTCTCACGAGACTATAGACCTCATTCAAGTCACTGGGAAAATTGTTCACCTTGCTCAATGTAATAGTACTGATTATCAAGTAGTAGCAGAACGTTTTGGTCTAAATGCGTCAGAAATTGAAGCTGAAATCAGACTTCTACGAGCAAGGTGCTTGAACAATCCTCCATCTACAGTTCTTGATTGACTAAAGTGGTTGCAAAAATCCGGAAGAGAAAGGGTGTATGTGAATTTCTACAGATTGATGAGAAAGTTTTCAGTGATTCCGGTTACTAGTTGCTCATACGAACGGAGTTTCTCCAAGATGAAGTATGTCAAGTCCAAACTAAGATCGACTGTGCTTCAACAGAGACTCAACTCCATAATGTTGCTTTCCGTTGAAAAGTCGATTTCAGTGAGCATAGATATTGAAGAATTTATGGTTCAATTCAACAGAAGAATATCCTTATAAAAGCTCTTGTAATTGACGCAATTGCAAAAAAAGTACCCTTGTACACTTAAAAATTCTGATATTTCTTTGATAAATCCATAACTCACATACACGTGTATCCATGTACGAAATTTCTTTAAATATGTACATAAAAGTTTTTATTGCGTAACATGATAATATTTTTTACTATGTCTTATCGCTTCCCAGCCCGCACCCACATTATCAAAATCCTGGCGCCGCCTATGAACAGAGTCCTTTATAGGACCAGATAACACCCAACTAAACACAGTTTCTAATGATATTGGCGTGCCTTTCTTACCAGTACACTTGCCACTACACAGTAGGTGGGCGTACATATCAGCACCAAGAAGCACGTCGATTTTTCCTGGCACATGAAACATAGGATCAGCAAAGTTTAATCCCTTTATATGTTCCCACTGATTTATGTTTGTTACCACATTTTTCGGCATATCACAAGTAATTACTGGCACGACAACCGCCTTTGTCGTTAAGTGGAAGTCCTTGTCATGACTTCCTTTCAGTTGAACGTCAACCATAGCCTGAGACATATCTACACCATATGACATAATTCCAGAAATTGTCACACTTGTTTTCTGTTTAGGAAGCCCAAGTTTCTGACAGCAATTTTCTGTGACAAAGGACACCTGACTACCACAGTCCAACAGGCAACGGAAAGGTTGATAGTTGTTGAAGCGATCTTTAATGTACACCACTGCTGTTGACAGTAACACTTGGGATACACTGTATTATGATGCTAAAAGTGACGAGACTGATTGACCACCAATTTGCTCACGATCACACGCTTGTTTGGTTTCTTCGAAAAAATGTAATAAGGTATTGTGTTTCTTTTTACATGTTTGACAAGTATTTGACTTGCAGTTTCTTATATAACGCCCAACTTTTAAACAATTAAAGCACAGTGATTTGTTTTTTACAAAATCATACCTTTCACTCACTGTCAGCTGAATAAATTGCTTGCACTGATGTAGGGGATGAGACTGATTGCATTTCACACAATTTTGAACACTAGAATAGTAACAGGAAGCAAAATTTTGTTTGTTGTTTACACTGGGTTTGTAAAAACTGTTGGAAGCACTATTTTAGGGTTGTAGGATGATTTAGCATTCTTTCGACCAGACACAGAATTTGGGGTAGTGTCTACACTCGCGGCTGCAGCTAGGGCTTTTGCACGTTTATTTAGAAAATCGTCCAGCATTTGGAGGAAGGGTAGTTCACTGCCGGACAAGGAAAGTTCCCACTGACGTTTTGACTCAGGATAAAGTTTTTCTGATGTCATGTGAACAAGAATGACATCCCAAAGTTCCACAGGCACAGACAAAACTTTCAAATCACGCACACACTCCGTTGTAATGTCCAATAATTTCCGCAATGCACCTGCCGAAAGTTCATTCACCTTAGGGGCCGCGAACAGTCTTTTCAGGGCATGATTAACTACTTCTCGTTTGTCCTCATATCTTCCCTTTAGCAAACTCCATGCAACGTCATAGTTCTTTTCAGTGACAGGGATAGATTGAATAAGTGTTGCCGGTTCGCCATGCAAAGAAGTCTTTAAATATTGCAACTTTTGTGCACTCGTTAACGACTGATTATAGTGCACAGCCGCGTTGAACAAGTCACAAAAAGACAACCAATCTTGAATGTCTCCACTGAAACACGGTAATTCAAGTTTTGGTAGTTTCACATAGTTTGCACAAGTAGTTGTGAGTCACTAGAGTTTGCAACACTGCCAGTACTTTCTTGCTGTTGCAAGTTAAGCAGTTTACTTATCATTGCTTCTAGTTTGTTTTGAATTGCACTTACTTCATTGTCTAATGATTCAAAATTCTATTCATCACACACATTTACGAGTTCACTACACTTACTGTCTAGTTCTCTGCACTTTTCTATATAAAATGTAATATTAAAATCTTTATCTTCCTTACGAGAATAGTACTTTTCCATGGAGTCTGGAAACTTCCCTCTTTATCGCAGTCTTCTTCGCACGAAGTTGCTCCATCTTCTAATTTCTCGTATAGCACAATACACACATGAAATTATGACAAAAATGAAGAAGAAAAATAGTTGGGAGTATGTTGAATTAATAACTGTACAAAGTTCACATGATGCACAAAGAACACAGTCCACGTTACACACAATGCATGCGCAGCTTTTGTACACCAGGTCTAAGTTCACAGCAACAAGGAGGTGAGAAATATCACAATCACCAAACGTCACTCTTCTTATATGTCAATTTGTACACGAATATACTAGAGTTCGGAATTCACAGCAATTTTCCGGAGGACCATACACTCTATACCATTGCTAGTTCTTTGTATCCGGTCCGGAGGACCAAAATGTTTGGCGTGTTGCTCACCAGCATATTTATAATAGCTTATGCAAACACAAATGAAAAAGATGTAGGTATATCGTACTAGTAGCTCTATTATTTACAAATTATATTACAATATGTACATTAAAACTCCATCACAATTGTTGGCACGAAATATTCACGAGCACGAGCTGTTTAACCATGACCACAAGTTCAAGTGACAAGCACACACTGATAAGAAGCGGGAAGCGTTACCCCCGCGAATAGTCAAACTCAGAGGTCAACAATCCTTGTTCAGCAAAAAGGGTTGAGGGCTGGAGACCTTGGCCATCTAGTAGCAGAAATTCCCACTCCAACACAACATGGTTGATTTTTTTTTACACAGAACTCAGTAATCGAAATTTACTGAACAACGGTGGAAGAATGTATTCTTTAATATAATGGTTCGTGTTGTTTGCTTCAGTAAATAAAATACAAAGAAGGAAGAAAGTGCTGGTACAAACGTGAAAACCACAACAGTATGTAGAAGTTTTAAAAGGTGAGTAAATATCACAATATGCTATTTTTGTGTTATATTAATTGAATTTATTTTATGTCCTTTAAGAATCGATAGTACAGCGCGGGTTAGGGGAAAAGAAAGGTGTCGGCCAGGTCCTATTTTGAAGGTACCGGTACCATCCCGGCATTTGCCTGATGTAACGGGGAAACCCCTGGCAAAACCTCAATCAGAATGGCCGATACCTTGAAAATAGGACCTGGCCGACACTTTTCCCTTCCCTTAACCCCTGTTGTGCCATCGATGCTTAAAAGGCATAAATAAAATAAATTCAATTAATATAACACAAAAATAGCATATTGTGATACTGTATTTTAATCACCTCTAAAAACTTCTACTTCATGGTAGAGTCTAGACATAAGGATACCAGTACAGTCCATGACCAAGTTTTTCACCTTCTTTCCGGACTTTTCCCCATTGTTTGCACAGAGAAATATCTAATCACCCGCGTTCGTAACAGTCTTGTACTGTGATTTTGTCAATGGCAAATGAGTTTTTAATATGGCACGTAATGGTCTCCCTTCATTACTACTGTTAATATCAGTGACCTCATTAATTTTATCCAGAATAATAAGGACAAAATGTACGTAAACTGACCATATACTTTAACATTCTTCGTAATGTCACAACGTGTAGACGTAATAATGTTGAAAAAAAAATAATAGAAATACGTACAATTTCTCCAGAATAATAAAGACAAAATGTACGTAAAATGACCATATAATTTAATATTCTTTGTAATGTCACAACGTCTAAATGTAATAGTGTTGCAAAAACACTATAAAATAAGTACAATTTCTCCGGAAATTTGTCTCAGTGTGTGTGTAATACATGCAGGTAGTGAGTGACCTGCGATACATAAGACTCGTCAATGTCTCTATACACGAGACATGATAAATGAAGCGCTCTGTGTAGAAAGGACTCCGTTCAAATTTAATATATACAAGAACAATTCAAGCTGCCGAGGTGATGCAGTTTCACCAATCTGTCTTAAACAGAACAATGTACAACAACTGTACAATGTACCCGAACCGTAAAAGTAACACCCTGACTTTGGGCAATCAGCGCAGAAAGGTCTTGCGTCCTGGACTGAAGTCCTTTTTTCTCATAACGTTTTGTCGTGTATTAAATAAGTTATGGTTGACTAGTAATAAATTACACGTAATTTGGGAGTGCCCCGGTAAGTGAGAAAAAAAAATACTGATGGTCATTTGGACTACCATAAATTGCTTTGTATTGCTTGTCCAAGGAAAGTATTTTGTGTTAAAAAGTCCTCACAGTAATGATGACAGTATGTGAAAAGGCAGAGATAATGATACACAACCGAAGGACTGATAAATTTTATAGAGCGATAGAGAAGTCAACTAACAAAAAACGTAAGATGTTCTTACTTTACATCAGATTTTACGCAAAATTTGCAACTTCTATGATTTCCCCGCAAAAACATTTTACTTGAAGAAGTTTACGGTCAACGATTTCTTCCTTCAGAACATGCAGAAAAACTCAGCTATGATTTATCTCTAGCAGGGAGAAAGTACTAAAAGTAATAGCGCTAAATGATTTTAACATAATTAAGTAAATAAAGAGGGGGGTAAATATCATAAAAAATAAATTAAAACCTGAAAAATGAAAGTTGCAGGAATATTCAAATATCCTGAATTTACTGCTGTTTACAGACATTTTCGAACATGTCTTTTGGAAACCGTGGACAAGAGAGAAGCCACAATTGAAAGAATCAAGGTATCGACTAGAACAATGAAGTTTATAGCTTGCTTTTCCGTTAAAGATAAAAAGAATGGAGTGTTGCGCATAACTAAAAGAGGTAGGCACTAATTATGCAAGCGTTAAGTATGTGGTAAAGAAAAAAGTAATTGACACCTCGTCATTGTTATTGATTATTTTGTAATAAATACATCACACTGGCAGCAAACAGTGATACAACATTGCTTTGATGTTACCAAAGACACCTGCTTAACATTTATGACATTTATGTAATAATGGCTACCTACTGATTGGGTAATCTTTCGCTTTTACTGCCGTCTTCAAACATGTAATTTTGTCCTCGTTCGTTAAAATTCACACGAAAAGATATTTTCCTCTTTCTTTTAATACGTTTCTTAACTTACCAGAAATCTATCTACAGAATGATTATTCATCTGCTTTCACAATATTTTGTTTGTGTAATTTATACGTGTCACTCATTACGGTTAGCGACAGCGGTTTAGCAGTAAAAGAATTAGTACAAGGAAGCTTGATTCATGAGTGTCTTTTGGCTACATTTAAGAAAATATATTTCTACACTTATGAAGGTG
>JAGDQP010045574.1:0-15558 GCA_022664845.1 Lepisma saccharinum
ACAACTTTCTACAAAATATCAATATTATAATTATAGACTGTAGGACTATAATACTGTGTTAAATACAGTTATTAAACTTCAATTGTTAATCAATGGGGATTGATCATGAAGAATCGCGCCCGCGACTAATACTTATAATAGACAGCTATGTAGGCCTTATAACTGGGCTTGATGTACGAGATAAAGGTGGTATTAGTGAAGCGTTACTCGACAAGTTCAAATATTACAACAGTTGATCTACGTGTATCGGAGATAACCTCATGACGTACGGTTCCTGCATAGTAAGCGTGCAATCAACCATGGGATATTTGCACTTATTATATTGTTTCTGAATTTCGTCATCGATTACTACTTCTACTACGGTGAGTTTGTAATTTACTTTATATGTTAAAGTAACTTCATGTATCCGAAGATACGATTTGAGCGTCGGAAATTTGATTAGAATTGCGAGTATCGATGATATTGATTTTGAATCATTGATTGATTTATATTTCGTTTACGTGTGTTTTTGCTTCGTGTATTTCTATTTAGTATTTTTTGCTGCGAGATGTATTAATTATATTGAGTGTAACTTCAGTAAGTTTGTGTTTGTAGTTTTGTCAGTGCATGGAAGAACATTAGGAATTCGTGTCATTTCTTGTATAAAAATTCGTTTTTCATGTGCTTAATTTTGAAACCACGAGGTTGTTAAGATCGTTGCAAGTTTATGTTTCCTGGATATCAGAGATATGATTTTTACCTTTGCTTTCCGCTTTTTCAAGTATCTACTACGTATTCTTTTTGTAGAGATGATTATCAATCAGTCAATCGGAGTTTAAGGTGACCGGCGTGATAGAAAATGGACCTTCATCGTGACCACGTGGCGATCCGGACTCGAGCTGCCATTTCGTGTTCTTCATAACCGCATGGTTTAGGGTTCTTGAATATCAATCAAGTTGGATTGAAGTTTTCCATTGCATATTCCCAAGGAATGATTGATCGCCGTATGAAGTCAACCTTACAGACGAAATCTACGAAAGTTAATATTCCACACATAATTGAAATTTGTTAGTTTGTAAAAGTGTTTTGTTATTTCATTATCTGTGTGTGTTCATTATTGTCAATAAGAATTTGTGTCTATGAAATATCTACATACGAGTTGTATCATTACCGAGAAAAGCAAAAGGTAGTCAGGAGAGAAATTGTGTTACAAGCGAGTTGCTTGGATTAAGACTGTACAAACCAGTGACGTCATAGTAAAGGGACTCTGTGCTCCTGATCATTTTTATACGATCATGTAACTTTCTTTTTTATTGCTCAATATAGTGTATTTTATTCAAAACTTAAACAGTGCATTTACATACGTGTATAGTAGCTTACTACCTCTATTCCTAAGCGAGAGTAATAACTGTGGGGCCTGCAGCGACAGGGCGTTCCTCCGTGGAGTATATTCTTTGTTATTCTTTTTCGTTTTTGCAATTATATCTTATCACCCGAGAAGGGAAGGAAAAGCTTTACTTTTTTTCAGAATTTATTGTTCAGTCGAAGAAACAATACAGTGGAATTATTGGTGAGTTGCAAGTAGTAACTATCTCCATTTTACATGTTATTCTACTACAGATTATTGTACTAAAGGCAAAGGAAAATATACATCTATATGCCATTTTGTGCGGTATATCTCACAATTCCGATCATTCACTTTAACTCACAATACTACAAACCTCAAAACCTCTTCACAGTATGGAGTATCTGTTCTAGTGGTGAACAGCAATGTTCATTTTTGCACTTTGAATTTTCCCTTAAATTCAAACTAGAAATTGCTTCGGATTACATGTTAATAGTTTCATCTCTGAAAGCTACGGGATCAGTTAGGAAAAATATAACTCTAAGGTTTGAGCATTTATTATAAAATTCACCTTTGAAGTAGATACCCGGAATTTTCCCGGAGTTTGGATATATTTTAAGCTCCTCATGTCAAGTACGATAAGTTTCGTTTTGAATTGGTGAACAACAGTTTACATATATATTCAAATTCTCCTCGGTACGCAGTTTTGAGTGTGATTAATCAACATTTCATTTACACTGATTTTTATACGTATAACATAAAACATGGCTACTTCAAACTTCTTGGAAACCTGACGTGAAAAGTTACATCTGAAAACAATTCGCAGTAATGAATAAGTAGTGAGCTATTTAGGCACTGTTGTGGAAACAAACTCTATGTCTGATGTAAAATATCTAATGTACATTCTTCTGTAGCTGAGGTAAAAACCCTTAGACATCGTTATCTTCAGGAAATTGCAATTTATGGAAAATTGTTTTGGTAAAACCCTCCTTCAGTTGAGCGGTGCTGTCAATACTGTAACGCACGAAGAAGAATATAGTTTCCAACCAAATACCATGGGTTTTCTGTTTTTAGCCGTCGGAGATTCATTTCAAGAACAATTTTCAAATCATTCTTCAATTTCCAGGTGAAAAACGGGTCTAATTTCATACTCAAGGACAAGAAGAGAGAACAAGTGAGCTTTTAATTTGACTAAGCAAGGTTAAACCGTGATTTTGTTATACAGAATTGTCCTTCCAAAATAGCATCCTAATTTTTATATGTTATCCCTGTTTTAGCATTATTAATGAACCAAGGAGAATCCAAACTTATTTTGATACCTTGTCAATGCACAATACAGTGTAGGTAGTTTCTGACGTCTGAACGTTTTGTCACTTTTCTATGCTTTAATGGTGAAGCATTATATTAACGTGTAAAACAAGTCCAGTCTATTATTTTGACATTTTCATTGCACAATAACGTATGCAGTTTCAGACGACAGACTTCTATTTATTATTACGTTACAATTTAAAGTTTTTCTAGCATCATTAATGTGCCATTTTTTGCGTTTTAAGAACTGTTGTTTGTATAATTGAAGGTCATGAGAGAAAACAATCGTAACCAACATTGAGCATGAATTGAGATATGACTTAAGAAAATAATTCTGTCTTACCGGAATATGCGGATTCTCATAAAACAAATTACCAATATGCTGCAATCTGTTGTTTTTAACTTGAACTTTTTGCACAGTGCAACTCACATGAGTGTTACCATTGCACTTCTGTACTCATTTGTTTAAAATGAGGGTTACGATTGTTTTCTCTCATGCCCTTTAATTTTGCAAACCTTTATATAAATATAGTACTAACTTTCCTAATAATTCTTTACCTTATTTTGCCCTTCTGTGTTCTATCCATCATGTTGCATATCATTCTCTTCAGAAGAACCTCAAAATTTTAGTAGTAGCTTCTAAGTAACGCCATCTTGTTGCAGGGAGCCATAAATATGGAAAATGCATTCACATTCCAAGTACTTTGTGGATTTCTTGGAAACTTGATTTTGTTTCTGCTACAGTAAATACTCAATCATGTGTTTTTACATTAATGAACGTGTGAAGGCACAAGAAACAACAACAATTGCAAATGCATTAAAAATATCATGGAACCACAGAGTTATAAAATCTCCAATAGAGTCAAGACTGGCGCTACTAACGCAGTGCCACTTGAATGTTGAGCGAGAGTATGCTTGTTTGGCAACAACACGTATTGTGAGCCGCTATCATACGCCTGCTATGCTTCGTTCTTTGGCATTGTTTGTTATAGTTGTTTTGTTTGTATTTGAGAAGAAAATGCCGATCTCCGGTGCAGCTTACGGTTGTACTGAGATATAGGGCCTATAAGAAAGGATGTATCGTTTCACAAATAAATGACTATTTAATATTATTCCATGAAAAATATTTCATTATGTAAGACGCTCTTTCGTACAGTTTATGACTGCCAGAAATATAAAAGAAAACACACATCTTTGATTAGAACTATTTGATGCGAAGGTATTTTATCGTGTTAGATCCATAGTTATAAAACTGTCCCTCAATACCAAAGAGAAATATACATAAAAATAAGTAATTTTACATTCAGAAATACTGGATCGTTTTCATTTAGGCCGATTGGACATAAAGTTGTTATATTCGCGTAGAAAAAAAAATAACTGTATGTGTTTGTTTAAAATTTAAATAGTTCTAAGCCCATAATGTGTTGTTGATTTTTTATGGCTTTAGGCACCTAAGGCTCAAAGCGGGATAGGGGAGGGGAAAGTATTCGCGAAGGTATCGGCCGAGGCATATATTGAATGTGCCTTCCCTGCATTTGCCAGGTGTTCCTGAGCAAAACTCTAGAAAAATATCAGTCAGGATGGTTGACCGCTGGAATCGAACCTATGACATCTCGAATGTTACACCAACGCTCTACCACTGATCTACGGCGGCTCGGTAAGTAATGTACTGTTGAAAAAATCTGTTTAACTATTAAGCACAATGATGATGATGGGTGTTCTGCCCGAAGGCAGGTCTTGACCTGAAGGTTCCGGAGCTAGGTGAACCGATGGTGATTTGCCATTCCCTTCCACCGCATTAAGTTGACGTCCTAAGGATGGGACCTACAGTTTAACATGGGTTCCAAAAAACTTAAGTACCCGCTGGGAATCGAGCCAGGGACACTTTGATTACACTATTAAGAACAACAGAAACATAAATTTAACATAACAACAAAACTAGATAAGAAACATTTCTTATCGATCACCCTGGTCGGCATTAGGAAAACTAGTGAATTATATATACCTAAGGTCGGACACAATAATATACTTAATAGGTATTACTATTCGTATTGTTTATGATATAAAATTGAAACAAAATATTTGAAAAGCTAAAAAACAAACAAAAAAATGTTTGTTTGCAATAATTAAGAATTTTACTCTAAATTTAAATACGCTCTTCCTCATTTTCAAATAACTTTTCCGGTATCTTCAAAGCTAACCAGGGGAGTCAGATCTCTTTATTTTGGTGATCTATATAATGTCACTTTTGATGGCTAGTGGAACTTAAATATCAAGTTAAAGCTGCCTGAGTTAATTTTTACACACATTTTTTTAATGACATACGTCTTGTTTCATTCATGTCAAAATCGCCAGATACTAGTGTATGTCCGATGACCGGTGCCTTTACCCTATTTTCAATTTCATAATTTTCTTTGTCAATTTATGCTAGTAAACCGTTAGTTGTATATAATTACAGTATTAGCAATTTGTGTGTGTAATATTCACGTCACTTTCGATGTATCCCTAATGTTATGTAATATTTTTAAATGCATCTCTAATGATCTTTAAGAAGTTATATGACTCTAAGTATCAATATCATATTGTTTTATTTAACAAAAAAATGTTTCAGAACAAAAATCATATTTATCAAGAACGATTTATATAAGTGATTTTTATATTAAATTGTACCTTATATTGGTCAATTTAATTAGGAATTATTTGTATCTTACGTATTGAACTTAACTAAGGTGAACTCTAATTCGAATTCTTATTTGTTTTCTTCATAAAAAGGTTGTGCGTGGTACATACAGCACTAAGCAGCGGACAGCTTGATCTTTTCTGCTAAACGAACAGAGAAACAAGTGAATGTTCAACTAGCGTCGCGCAGGGAGTTAAAAACCACGTAGACAGTGGTGCCTGTTCTACCTCTAGTGGAGGTTTTATAATTCTATGCATGGAACAGAAGTGATTCAGACAAGTAACTAAACCAGTTTCCAAGTAACTCCGTTTTATCTCTAATATCCCTTCATTAAAACAGGAACTAAAAATGTACCAGTTTCTGCTCAATGTAAAATGTTCTCAAGGATTATTTTTGTATTTAACTGCCGCTAACTTTAGTCTGTGCTAGCGTCTATTCTTGATGATGTGGTTGTTCTACCAGAAGGTATGTCTCTGAACAAGGTGAACAGATGGCGACTTGCCATTACCTTCCATAGGAAGAAGATTGGGTTTTAAGACTGGTCTTACAGTTTAACGTGGGTTCCAATCTACCAAGAATCGAATCATAGACACCCTGGTTTAAAGGCAGCGAGCGTTTCCACTTATTCACGGAGCCACTTATATTTATTTTTGTTGCTTTCAATTTTAATCGATACAACTCAATTAGAGAACCAGGTATTAATAACACATAGAAAACTTTGTCTATATTTTCTTTTCATTTGATCAATGACTGTAGCGACCATTTAATGTTTTATATCAACTAGAATGTTTGTATTAACAGCTTAAATGGAAGCGCAACGTACTTTATGATCTCCAAAGTTAACATTCATTTAATTTGCTCCACATTTATTGGAGATTTATGTAAATAATCAGACGACTAAAAAGAGCGAAACGAATGCTTGCTTTTGATTTAGAAAGTCACAAGGGTATGGTTATTTCAAGTGTTGAAAGTTTACATTTAGTTTTCTCTCTTCTCCAATTAATTGGGAAGATTCCTGGTTCATGTGGCAAGCTGGTGGAGTTCACTTTGGTACCTATTTGAACATTATTGATTAAACGTACATATGTCAATATTTGAGCTTTTGTAATGAATACATACTTTCGTTTATGACAAACCACTACGGTATCAACCAGATCATCTATTGTAAACCATGTTATCGCGTTTACTGTGTGTTAGTTTAAGAAACGCAACTTTCTCTTTGGTGAAATGTGTGCGTTCTCTTACAAAAGTTCCTAATTTTGATCAGCATACTGACCTTCAGTATGAAAAAATTACATAAGTTATTTATGATTGCGTGCTTCACAGCGTCTCAAAGTTACAGACCATTAATACAAACAACTTACTCTTTCTGTTGGAGAAGGAATGGGCAGGATGAGGTCCCAAATAATTTCAAGGTATCATCGCATCATTGTTTTGTTATAACAAGAAGACATCATGAAAACTCAATTGCAGAAACTGATGCCAAGATTTGAAACCGTCTGCTTCCATTATGTGTGCATCACACTTCCGCTACTGTGAAGTTGGCCATGAGATCCAACAAGGGCTTGTTAATTGCTGCTACAAACACTTAACAACATTAATTTCGATATTTAATCGACATGTTCTTACTCAATTTTTTACTTTCTTTTGTGAGTTCAATCTTTTGATCTATGATGATTACACGTCCTTCGATACTTGATTTGCAAGCAATGTCAAAAGTAATGCATCAGGTATCTACTGTCGCGTAGGGCCAAACTAACCCGCGAAGGCCAACAACTTGTCGTGATATCGATTCCAAAAAGGAACGGAAGACTTTTGAAGAAATCTTGAGCCATAGTGTCTGGATAGTCGCCCACAGCTCCCTGATTTTTTAGTTCAATAGATGCAAACAGACCGCTCCAGCACAACCCATCAGTGCTGCACTGGGCTCTTGATAGGCCAACGTGGTGGACACACTATTCGTGGAAACTGTCCAGAGTGATTCTCAAGAAAATTCTAAAAAAAGAAACTACACCATGCTTTATCCTACGTAAATATCCTATCCTTATGAGAGTAAAGAAGTTTATGAAGGACTAAACATTGTCAACAAGCCTTACAGCATAGCAGCCGGCGGCTAATGACGTCTTGACGTGGGCCCAATCCATACTACTTGAATATAATCATCAAACGTATATAAAATCACCACCAGTCTGCACTGTTCCTAGTTGGCAACTACTGTCAATCCTCAATAAGGTCTTCACCATACACAAGCTCTAGCATCTACTCGAATCAACTGGTATAGTTACTTATCGAATTACATCTCATTTTACAGGTCTTTCAGGATCTTTTACCGTGTCTATGAGCCCAGGTTACCGTTATAGTGATATCTGTGGGCCATTTAGTTCCTACTTCTGTTCCCACATCCCTAAAGTACGCTTCATTGGCCTGGTATATAAGCGTTGTTCGTTTACTTCCTGCACTGTGTTTGAATGTGATTGGATACAGCATTGCTCTTCTATTTCCACGGAAAATGGTACTGGTATCCATATGCTGCTGGCCATGGTTATTAGACGCCAGTGATTGGTCTTTGTACTTTCTATGGTGTCTTTCATGAGGTATTCCTCCCGTACACACGTGTCACAATGGATTGCGAAATGAATGTCCACTCAGCTTCGAAAATGAATTGTTCGCTTTGTTTTGAGACCCACTATCATTCACTTTCAAATTCCAATAATTCGTGTCCCCTTGCACTGATTAAACTTATCCGTATTCACCCTAACCAACGAGATAATACTTTACATTTGACTAAAGTCTTGACATTCGACCAACCCGCTATGACGGTATGGCCACTTAATATATATATACTGCTATTCCACCCCATTTGCCATTCGAGCATATGTTTTTTTGTTTTCCATACAATCTTGTTTCTGTGTAATTTATGTTAAGATCGTAGACTGTTAACCACTGAGTATGTATTTGGACGATAATGTCTACTGTAACTATCGAAGCACCATAATTACTTTTTAGATGGTGTGTCAAGAATGAGAGATTTCATTATGCGTTTTCTTTCTCACATTTCAGCAGTAATGGATAGAGTATCACGAAGAACAGCAGTTTTTTGAGTGACGCTAAGAAAGGACTCACATAGGAGTTTTTGGCACTCACATAATTATATACTCAGCTAATTTCGGGTCTAGCGAACTATAAGCCAGATTTTGATGCTTGAACTTGTATTTGAAAGCTCTTTGCCGTAATAAGATTCATAAAAAAATGGATCGGTAGGACCTCCGTGGGACCTCTTAGGGCGGTTTGAAAAAGTTCAGAAGTTTACATTTCTGGTGATACCACTTACCCCAGACCATATAGGCGGCCGAAGTTTGCGGAATCCTAATGTACGCTTTAATACTTTTCAAACGGTGTATAACTCGTCATAAGCGGTAAAGGAATTCAAAAGTTATTTATTATCTCTTTAGACCAATCACATAATTCTCACAATTGACTGAAAAATCTCTCTGACATTCTGTCTGTCTTCTTGCTTTAACGCAAAATGGATGGTACCATGGGGTTTTGGGGGCCAAATGCGGTTAAATCGAAGCTTAGTTTTTGATAGGAGTTACAGTTTTCAAGATACGGAGCCTACCATGGTCCAAAATCGACCTTTTGTATGAAGACTATGCACTTTTTTAATATGTATCCTTATAAAATAAGTGATATCAGTACAAAGAGCCCTTCAGGGTAAGGGAAAGAGTGACGCAAGAATTTTACTCACAAAAGTGATAATCCATTTTTCGTGTGACTTTCTTTGTGTCGCTATGGGGGAAGGGAGGATACTAAGTCTCTTAATTCTATTAATTTTATTACAAAGTAAACTATTCCGCCATATTGACAGAAAGAAAGTCACACGCAGAATGGATATCACTTCTTTTGTGAGAAGAATTCTTGCTTGACTCTATCCTTTAGGGTTCTTGTACTGATATACACAGTAGTATATATACTTTTTATGTAAAGACCTTAAAATAAGATATACACAAGGAAATTGCTAGAAGGAAACTTAATTTATTTAAGGGATGCCAATGGGAATGATTCTTAATCTTTTCTTTTCGTCTGAAGCGGGATTTCAATTTGTCTGGAACTAGCTACGAATTGACTGGACTTCGTGATCTTTTGTAATTTAATTTTTAGAAACCTGAAAGTTTCGTATTGAATTTCTGGTCACGTACAAACCACAATGCCCGTGTTGAGGTACAGACCATTAAACTCTTCTAGGTGTGAATACATGACGAGGTCTGAGCTCCTGATCTCTGAACTTGTTACATTTCAACATACACTTGGTGACGACTGTGTTCTGAGAAATGTACATTTTATGAGTTTTCAGAGATTGGGAAAAAGAAAAGCGTCGGTTAAGCTTATGTTTCACTTCAAGAAATATAAAAGGCATCAGCATACGCCCTAATATGAATATGTAAATAAATGTGTCCTTAATGTTAATCAATTGCTTAAATTAAAAGCTACCGAAATGAATATCAATGCAATCAATTCAAATTTATTGAGAAAATATTTCTATTTTATATAATCTTAGAACTACAAACTTCTGTTTTCAATAAAATTAAATGAAGTTTTAAATAATTTTATTAAAGCGAAAGACGTTATGACACTTGCTGTTCTTATATGAACATTTGTCCACATTATCCATAAGTAACTAACTGTAGCATTAAACACCGAAAGAAACAAAATATAAAATAAAGCAAGTAATTGACTTTAATGCTAAAGTAAGTAATAAATCCTATTTTTCAGTACAAAAGAAAACGATTAGCATCATTACGGTTCTACCAAACAAATTGAACTGGGGTAATGTTTCTTGGTTTCTTAAATAATTAACAAGCCAAAAATATGAACAACAATAATTATTTTGTTTCGTAAAGTGTAACAATGCTATGAGGGTGAGTTTGTTCTGTACTGAAAAATATTATTTTAGACTCAGTTCCTTTTTACATTGAAATGTTCAGTTATACAAAAAACAATGTTAACAAGAAAGTGCTATGTAACGCTAAAGGAAATAAGTTATGTAAATTTAAAAAACAAAATCTATTCTAAGAGGCGTATTCAAATTGTTTATCGATATTTTAATTCTAATTCGTTAATTTCCAGATCTGTTACTCGTCACGGTCTTAGACTTCGGAACAATACCGAAAGAGTTTGCAGATTTGAGTCCATTCCCCTGTCGACCATTCTTCATGAGATTTTCCAAAATTTACCTCAGATTAACTAGATATATGCCTGCCTCAAACCGGCGTTCTGGTTCCTTTATACCTCATCCTCGGTTCCAAAAGTTCCCTATTTCTATGATATATAAGAAAAAGGCTTAGGCCACACACCTAATTCGATAGAGTGGAATTCCACTGCACCGAATTTAGACGAGCATTTCCTTTTACTACAGTGGGAGCAAGGGCCACATTGTTTAGCATTTTTTAAATTGGAAAATAGACTAGAAATTTCTGCACGAAAATGAGTTATATGTTGTAGCTTTTTATGATGAGAATACAATCTTTTAATACTTCCAGTCGCAGTCATTTTCAATTTTTCACTCTTTTGAGATGAAATATTGAAAATGAAAACTACTCTATTTGTTTTTCTCTCTCTCTTTTAAAATGAATGTCATCTGTTGAAACTGAATCATATTCGCTTTGCACAGAAAAATATTTTAGTTGACAAACGAATTGTTAGAATAGGCCCCAAAACGTTATATATGAGCTCACTAAAAGAAAAGTTTGTTTAAACTAATAGAATTGTCAGAAAGAAGAAAAGTATATATCTCCTAAGCAATGATAGAATAGAGATTACAATGCTTTGAAGTCTGACACGCTACCACTCACCGTATTCTACATGTGTGTTAACTTTTTAAAAATATTTTAATACCTAGATAGAAACTTGAATTATTATAAACATTAATATACTATTTTGATTGCTAATTTTACACGAAGACTCCACGCAATGTGAGAGCCCAGTTTTCACAAAACTTGGTACACATACAGGGGACACCAGTGTATTAACATATATGTATATTCCAGCTGCTATTAAAGTGTCTGCTACGAATTGTAAGCCAGAGAAGAGATGAAGCAATGTAGAATGTGATGCACAGGTAAAGCGGACAATGTGTTTATGCGTCATCTGCTGTATATTCCAAACGGTTAACTATAACATGAACATGTCACCAATGAATCTCTATCATGTGTTAGTATGTATTAGAGACCAATTAGAAGTCTTTGATGAACTAATGACCTCGAAGACAGCGACGCCGCTGACGACGAACGCAACGATGGTGTTTACCTACCAGCTGCAAAACAGCCAAGGGAGCAGAAGAAAATTTTATTGGAAGACAAATCCACCGCTGTCGAATTTTCGCATGATGTAAAGAAAAGTGCACATAGTCATTGTCTACAGTACAGAAACGGTATCGTTATGTTGACAGTTAAAAGTAGTTGTACAGGTGGAAACAAGAGAATCGCGCAGTGGTAATGGAGTGCACAAATTGCGACGAATATACCAAGATGTTTTACGGAATATCGAATGCGCAAGGGCTGTGACAAATATATAAACCGGCGGGCCAAAAGTACAGAGTCGGCAAATTATTCCCAATACTCTACATATGCCTTCAAGAGATTACCTGAACAGCTTTTGGTCCAAGAGTTAAAGCCGCCGTGTACAAAGCACCAATATGTCGACTTTTCGAGATCAGGCAGAATGACAGTCATAAATACATAGAAATTCAGTGAAAAAGATGCTGGAAATATTCGGAAAATCGAATCTGAAACATATCTCGTTATCAGGGAATGCGTGGAATTACTACATAGTGAAGCCAAAAGTGCGGCCGTATGAAGTCATTCACAATCTAACAATAAGGAACGAAACCACATGACATATAGCCGCTTGAGTTGAAGGGGTTTAATTTGTGAAAGTTATTGACAAGATGCATAACAGATCATGCACTGCAACTATACATCGATTACCACTGCTCGAATGTCTTGTTCCCACCTGCACAACTACTTTTCACTATCAACATATCGATACGGTTTTTGCACTGTAGACAACTGCATGTGTGCACCTTTCTTCACGTCATGCCAAAATTCGACAGCGTTCAATTTGTCTTCCAATGGAATTCTTCTCTGTTCCTTTGGCTGTTTTGCTGGCGGTATGTAAACACCATCGTTGCGTTCGTCGTCAACCGCATCGCTATCTTCAAGGTCACTTTCCACATGTAGGGAAACAAAATCTGCTCTACAGATTTTTGTGACTCATCTACTACGTATGAAATCCGTCCACATTATTATTGGAGATACGTATATTCAAGTAGAATTTGCACAATTCATCTTGCCAGTTTCTGTTCTTTAACTGATACCCTTCCACGCGCACTCATTTGTACACCAAGAACTTCTAGTTGCCCTCTAATACATACTAACACATGATAAAGAGCCATTGGTAACATGTTTGTATTATATTTGACAGTTTGGAATATACAGCAGATGACGCATAGACACATTGTCCGTTTTACCTGTGCATCACCTTCTGCATTGCCTCATTTCTTCTCTGGCTCACAATTCGTAGCAGACGCTTTAATAGCTGCTGGAATATACATATATGTTAATTCACTAATGTGCCCTATATGTGTACCAAGTTTCATGGAAATCGTGCTCTGACACTTCATAGAGTCGCCGTGTTAGATAAAATTGTCTTCTCTTGAAAATGAAAACTACGCAATCTGTAATATTTTTCGTTGTATGGAAAAAATATCAGTTATCAGTTCTTCTTTTCTCATTTTTAACTAAAAGCGATTAATTCCACAGTACGTTATTGTATTTGGTTGCATGATAGACTTTGTGGTAAAACTGGTGTATAACAAATTAACTAATACCCATAATGCATTGTGAACCAATATAAAAGAATGAGGAATTTCTCTTTGATTTTTAAGAATATAATACCTTCGTAAATCATCTTTGCTACCGCCCATATAATTCATTTTATCTTATCTTATCGTAAATCATCGGAATCCTATCCCAGAAGATGACGTTTTCTAAACAAAGCGAGATTGTTTCATTAAGATCCACTCATTTGTTTTTAAATTAATTCTTATTATTATCAAACAAAGAGTTAAAAATTCCGCACTTCTGATTTAGGATGCACAGTTGTTGTATCTTCAAGTCAATTATTTTTGTTCATGTATGCGAATCTCTTTCCTTTGGATGAAATATCTGCTTCTTCATTTGGGTGATGCGTCAACGCAATTAACTGCGTCCTCCAATCTTGCAGTTCATTTTTCTTCTCTTTTCACATGTTGTATGACACCTAGCCTTTAAAAAACATATTGACTGTTTTACTTGTTTTCTCTTCTAGTCTTTGTTGATTGATCTTCGTTAACTCCTCTCAAATATATTCTTTCACTATCTGGATAAAAAAACTTTGCACATCCATTGTTGAATTCAGCATGAAATCAAATGTAACTGCCAAAAATGTACAGATACCAATCAAAAAGTATTAAAATAAAATAAATTAGAGCACCTAAGATACATTAAGAATAACGAAATTAAATCAGGCATTGCTACAATGAATAAACATCACCACAGAAGAACAAAGATCCAAACAGGAAGATTGGTTACAGAAGGATATAAAATTAGTTAGAACACTGATAACGTAAACTTAAATGAATGCAGAAGTAAACTCAGCATGGAAAAATATCTCCAATATATGCAGAATGTAAGAGAGAAAGAAAAGGGGGAAAGGGGAAAATTAAGAGATATGAACCCAACAACCAATAAATATAGTCCGGAAACAACAAGAGTTTAAATATTTTTTAAATAAAAAATAAACAATAAATGAGTCTGTTAACAGTATACTTGATGAGACTGTTAACATAAGTAGTCGAAACATTGTGTGATGAGTAAAAGATGTTAATATAATAAGTATAATAATAAAAAGTTGTGCATCTAACATCAGTCATTGGAAAACATGGTTATTATTTTAAAGATGCATGATGTTTAAGTAGACCTTTTCCAGAGCATTAAAAATTCCAAGGACGACACTTGTGTACGGTTAATGAGTTTATCTTAAAAGTAAAGGTTGAAGTGCAGGATTCTACTTAATATCAAATATCTCTTTGGTTTATACAGCGCGCTTATCAACTACACCTACAAATTTCGGGAAAGTATTACTCATATTAAACCAAGACGAAACATTCCTTGAAAAAATTTAGAAATGTGCATAGTTTCGACGCTAGAGCCTGACGAAAGCGTAGGAAAATGAATTTTAGAGCTTCATATATCTAACATCACGAACACGAGAGCTGGTGCTGGATGCTACCTACCGTCGAATACTTTAAAACTGATCTATATGAAAATTCAAAAATTGTGTTATGGATGAGCAAGGATTTCCTCAAATGTAGTAGGCGATTTTTGGATACTTTCTGAAGTAGAGGTAGATCGAAAGACTATCGTATGTTACGATACGTACTTGATGGTGCAACACGAATTTAATAAATATCCATACTCTGACCTAAGTAACTCATGATAACAACAAAGATACATTTTATGAGGAGCATACTGATTGTCGAAGTACAACACAAAAATTGTGTTTGGTGATTTCAACGCTAAGGTATTGAGAAATGAAAAATGTAGAGCTACAATAGGCAAATACAGACTTCACGAAATCAGTAACAACAATGGAGAAGGACTGAGCTCCGCAATTTCGAAAGACCGAATAGTAACAAGCACGTATTTGAATGCAAAGGCATACACAAATACACATGGATATATACAGATAGAAACATTCTCAAACAGATCGATCACGTATTAGTAGACAAAGACACACCAACATAATGGACATTAGGTCTTACAGAGGAGCAAAAGGTGACACCAACCATCAGTTAGTGATCACAAAAGTAAGGGGAAAGTTATGAATCATAATTAGAGAAATTAGGGTACCAAAACAAACTGAAATTCGAAGTTATAAACGAATAGATAATTCTTGCGTAAAAGCAGATTACCTACTCGAAATCTCAAATAGGTTCAAAATCTTAGCCGACTCGAGTAATAATAAAGATGACATTAATGATGAAATTGATGCAAGTAAGATGTGGAAGACAGTCTGTGATATAGTAAAGGGCGCAGCGAAGGGAAGTTTAGGTGGGAAGAGACAGCATAATAGCAAACCTTGGTTTGATAATGAGTGCCTTAAGCTTCATGAGGAACGAAAACAAGAAAGGCAACGTTGGATAAGT
>JAGDQP010045575.1:5186-15558 GCA_022664845.1 Lepisma saccharinum
CTCACTCACTCACTCACTCACTCACTCACTCACTCACTCACTCACTCACTCACAAAACACCAAAATGAGTGAAAAAAACACGGATTGGCCATCCCTATTTATAATAAGAATCCTGTCCGCTTTCTTTCCAGAATGTGATCACCAAAGGATCTCGGATTTCCGAGTGGTTTATAAGAAGGAAGGTTATTGTTGTAACTATTTTCTTGGATTTTGTATCTTTAGTTTTTATTCCTCAGAGACACTAAACGCGCCCTTTCTTCTCAGGTAATGCATTGTATCGATTATTCGCACCCATAGTGATGTCTGCCCTGAGTACAAATGTAAAAGTTTTGAGTGTGTTAAACCAAATTTAAAAAGTGCCAGATTTCCATTTTTCTTAACGGAATTTGTTGTGACTTAATTGTCTAGAGCAGTAGTTCTCAACCTTTTAATTTTCAAGTCATATCTCAGACTCTGATCCATCACGGCACATCAGACAGAGGAGTCCTTGAAAATAGTAACCTTCAAAGAGTGGAATAGTTTTAAGAGTTCACCGCAAGATGATGCTACTCGCCATACAAGTATTTTTGTCCGTGTGCTGATGTCAGTTCTGTAGCGTATCGGTTAATCTCTTCTATTCGTCGCATCCCCTGGTCAGTTCTTACGGCACATCGGTTGAGAATCGCTGCTTTAGAGTTAAAGGACAGTTCAAAAGAGTTTCAAAACTTAGATTAATTGAGAAATAATAACAACAACAACAAAAGGATTAGAATTCTTGTCGCTTGATACATCTATACTTCTCTTATTGACACATTTGTGAGCTCTTAAAGCGTAATAGTTGGGTTCTTTCCTTTCCAGTGAAATGAATTCTGTTTTGATGCAACTGGTGAATCGTCATTTAGCCTTCTCAGCAACAAGAGTGATGCGGCTGCTCCAGCAAATGGCTCATGCATGTCCAGACCTAGTTATTGTGGCTCTTCCTGAAATCAAGAGAGAAATTCAAGTGGTGGAACAACGAAGAGGAGTTGGATACGATTCAGTTCTCAGGTCAGAAAATTTGACACCTGCTGGTGGTTTTATTCCAGTACTGTATGTATTGGGTCGGGTTCTCGTTTGTACATTTTGTTTCAGGTGCTTTTATGAAGGTCTTCTTTGAACCTCACGAGAAACAGGAAGTGGGAAGTGTGTTTTAACAACTACCTGAACTACAGCCAACTGAGTTCCTAAAGCGGCGCCGTGCATTTATGGAAATGCATGCAACAGAATGCACAAGTAGAAACTCAGCGTTAACGGCAGGTATGATTGACGATATCAAAGATGAAAGATGCTACAGCATTACTGCATTGTGCACTAGAACGGATTATCAGCTTTCTTTGTGCGCCCAAAGATCAATCAGCCTGTCACCCATCATACTGGCAATGAGAAAGCTCCTTCCTACATCCCGGTAGTTGTCTTTGGAGATCGCGCAACTGGTGTCACTTGGTTATTCATTTCTATTTTGGCTAACCATTAGCTGATCTTCCATTGATAAAGGAATTGCCAAGCTTGAGTGGCATCTCTTAAAAGATCAGAAATTGTATTCTCTGAATTTACCGTTCAACTTTCAGGGGCCACGGTGGCTCAATGGGTAGAGCACTCACCTCTGGTGCTAGGGGTCGTAGGATCGATCCCTGCTCATGCCATGTGGGCTTTGTGGTGGACAAATACCGTGTGCGTGGGTTTTCTCGGGGTTCTCCCACTTTCTTCATTCCACCAATTCTTCCCATCATCATCCATATGATCTGAGCCAAAGTTGCCTAAAGGCCTTAAAACTAAATGCACATTCAAAATTCGTTCAACTTTCAGTTGAGTGCTGATCATTTTCGGTAAATCGTTACCCTCTCAGTTCACATTCGAAGTTGAATTTTCGGGTCCCCACTGACTGTATTGCACAATTTAAGAAAAGCCCATGTATAATAGTTTTTCTTTTTATTAAAATTCATCACTTATTGTATGTTCAGTAGGATTTTAATGAGATGGTCCGAATTTCATGCCCTGTTGTCTCGGCAAATTGTTAACAGGACGCCGAATGATGTCCTTTCACTCAGTCAAAATATTAAGAGATTGCAGGAAATAATACCTTCCTATTCGTTATTTAAATTTCTTTACTTCAGCCTCTAAAGTAATTTAAGCGGGTAAAAGTCAGGATTTTATTCTGCACTTCTTCACGAATAGGTTCACCCAGAATCTATCAAACGACTTTTAGTAATTATAAAATTACATACGCGGACGAATCTTCTTAAAATGTTATGGTCGTTTCGCCAAACGTCAAACAGCTCTTTGTTTGGAATTGCGCCTTCATCACTGTTTTGTTTTTTTAATTTGTTGAATATGGTTTTCAAACAATTATAATTATATATCCAAATAACAATCTTAAACGCTGAATATATTTTCGCAACGGGCTACGACGGGCTTTGCTATTCCAAAACTGTTACTTCAATTAATGAATGGAATAATTTAACGAAATTCGGCTCTAACAATACACCAACCAAAGAAGAAAATAATAAAACGTAAAAACAGTTAAATATCAATGCAAATATATATAGTTTGATTCGCGAAAGACCTTTATTCGATCGATCATTAAGTATGTGTGTATATATGTCGTAGCTTCTAATATATGAGATACAGACTGATGCTAACGACAAAATTATGGTCGCGCTAAACAAGCGACCTATAACTGCTATTATACATACCCTATTTAATCATTCCTAAAACTGATTGTGACCCTATACAATCATTTAGGATCATATTAAGACAGTTTTTATGCGGCTTTGAAATCCAAAGATTTATGACTTTTGTCCTGCCAGATTAAATATCCGTCCCACTGTGCGTCGCGTTCGGATGGCAATATTAGAACGGGTCTTCGAGAGGTAGATGTTCGTGATGAAAACTGGCTTCAACTTGCCAAGGGTAGAATCCAATGACGAACATTTGTTACTGCGGCGATGGACTTGCGAGTTCCGTAAGCGATCGAGTTTAGTTATGGACTGATAACTGATTTTGAGCGCCTATCCCAAATTGCACGTGTACTTCAGGATTACATAGTGCTGACAGTCTAATAGATTACCCCAACATTTGGAATTTTATGGCTTAATGCCAGCCTCTTCATATATAAACAGCACCACATCCCAGACTTACCACTTATAAGTTATTATCACTTACCACAATTCCACAATATAAATGTTCGCATTATCCCGTCTTGCCATATAGACGCAGAAATCTCATTACCCATTGGCATATGTATGGCTGTATCTCTGAATAGGGAGGTTTATTTTCGGTATTTCAAAAAAAAAAATCATTTCGTTTGAATCTACCGCTTTTCTCAATTGTCCACTTTCTCCCAATCATTCAGTTCTCGCACCCATGATGCTTCGGTACAGCTCTCGTTTCATGACTATCCTAAGCCATCAGAAAAGACCAAGAGAGCTTGTAAGAGTGTTACACTTAACGTAAAACTGGACGTAATTAAATATCTTAGTGTTATTTTAGGTTTTGCAGGATTTCGTAAGTTGCTTCTTGCGTCTGGAAATGCCCATATTTCCCCCCAATATAAATGAATAGTAATGGCTTCCTCGCTTTACGCCTTTTCGCCTCACGAAAGGTTTTATAGGAGTGGTAAGACTATAGGTAAAAATAAATCCATTTAGGGTCAGTTCTACAATCGACCGCTAAACTTCTAGTCAGCGCTACGTTGAGGTCAACTCTCATTTTGCGTACTCTCATTGGCCAAAATCAGGCCTCAACGTAGTGCTGACTATAAGTTTAGCGGACGATTGTAGAACTGACCCTTAATAAAGTAATTGTAGAAAATCGGAATCCATAAGGATAATGTCAAGATTTTTTTTTTTTTTTAATTTTATTTAAGCCTTTAGGCAACTTTTTGGCTCAGGCCGAATGGATGATGATGGGATAATTCGTGGAATGAAGAAAGTGGGAGGAAACGAGAGAACCCTGAGAAACTCCACGCACATGGTGGTTTGTCCACCACAGAGAATAACATCAAGAGTTTTGCAATGGGTATGATTATGATGATTGAAGCGTACGTGGAAATAACATCAAATTGTTCACAGAAATATTAATAAATAAATGTAAATCATATTCGCTTTACTAGTAAACATGTATATCAATATATTTGTAGTTGACAAAAAGATTATTTAGATTTCGTAGATACGTAAATATTATACAGAATTGTAAAGCTGTTGCTAAAGTTTCAGTTCTATTCCATTAAAATTGTTATTAGTGGTAGTACAAGTAGATACCAGTTGCTTTTTCTGTCCTTTCAAATATACGCATGTGAAAACTAAATTTTAGCCTTATACAGATTCATAGAAAAAAAATGCTTGACCAAATAGCTTGTTTCGTAGAGAAATGCATCTATATAAATATTTAAGATTAAAATTTAATATAATTAAGATAGTTCTTACCACGTTTTTATTAACTCGTTTTTCTTGTCTGTCTGCCCGGTACAAATTTTGCAATCGATTGTAAACTAACTTCTCGATGAGCTAGAAACTTTAAACATAGCTCAGAACTGGATGACAATGCAATATTAACTTATAACATTTTGAAAAAGTCGCCATCTTGGATCCAAAATGGCCGCCAAACCCATTGTTGTATAGAATACACAGCCTAAACGGCAAGAGCAATAGAAACGAAATTTGGTCTAATGGTACATTATCACTAATAGGTTACGCAAATATTACCAAACGTTTCCAAAGACGCCATCTTGGATACAAAATGGCGGACAAAAAAATGCATTTTTCACACCGTTTAAGCTAGAGATATGAAATTTGGTATGAAGGTACATGACCACTAGTAGGTTAAGACAATATTATAACATGTTGACAAATTCGCCATCTTGGATCCAAAATGGCCACCAAACCCATTGTTGTATAGAATACACAACCTATACCGCTGGGGTTAGCATAGTGAAATTTGGTATGAAGGTACATTATCACTAGTAGGTTACGAAAATATTACCAAATTTCTCCAAAGATGCCATTTTGGATCCAGCATGGCGGACACAATAATTCATTTTCCACACCGTTTGAGCTAGAGATACGACATTTGGCATAAAAGTGTATCATAACAAGTAGTTTAGGAAAATATTACAACATTTTGAAAAAGTCGCCATCTTGGATTCAAAATGGCCGCCCAAATATTTTCCGCGCCATTCGAGCTAGAGAAATAAAATTTTAAATGAAGGTGTACCATCATGAGTAAGTCACGACAATATAATAAAAGGTTTAAAAAAAAGTCGCCGTCTTTAATCCACAATGGCCGCCAAAAACATTTTTCAAACCACTGAATCTAGAGAAATGAAATTCGGTATAAAGGTGTCTGACCAAGAGTTGGTTAAAAAAAGATGGGGAAAACCTCCCATATGGGGACGCAGCTCCCCGGTAAGGGGGCATATTTGTACCATAGAGGCGCACACCAGAAAGTCTGATTACTAGCGCAGCTCCCACGAGGCGAAGCGAGTATACATATATATATAAAACATCCTGATGAGCTTGAGACTTGAAACTTTAAATGTAGCTCATAACTGGCTGATTTGCCACATGTCTCTGTCATAATCGCATCAAGATGTTTAAAACCGATTGCAAAATTTCACAACATACAAGACTAAAAAGCAAACAAATAATTATTTAAATAAATAAAAGAAAATATATACCACGTTTTTAAAACGGACTAAAAAGTATAAAATTATTTCTCCTAGCTCCGTACAGATTTATATACTTGTAAGATTTAGAACGAGGAACGTGGGGTGCATGCAATAGATAATAAATAGTAAGGAGTGTAGAGAGTAACTGTCGTTGAGAAAATTCACACAAGAGTTCATATCATTTGCAGTGCAATAAAATTGTTAGTGACTTAGGTGAACTATTCATGGATCAATTATCTGTTGCATGCGCCCCACGTTTTTTGTTCTAAATCTTACAAGTTATATTATCGATATACGAAAGAAAATGAGTTGATTATGTATGCGTTAAAAGCTGTTAAAGGCCAAATGAGAAGCTACTCTGAAAGTATATCCTTAAAGCAACCCCATTAAGTCTCCGTTGAGTTTCCATAAACTACCAATATAGCAGTCTATCTTGCGTGTAAGTGACAGATATACGTTTTTGCTTGTTTTTTTTTACGAAGATACTATTCTTTCTTCCAGACAAGGGCTAGAGAAGATAGAAAATGCAGTTGGTCTTCAGGATGTTTTTAATGATGTGTAGAGAGAAAACAGTGTGTAACGTGATCTGACATATCTGGACATTGACGAAGGAAAATTATGTAGTTAAAATGTCACCAAGGGAAGTAAGAATGAAATAAGAAAAGTAACATTCACAGACGATTTTAATTGTAGATAAGCTGCAGTCTAATCACACTTGACTTGTATTTGGATTAATGATCCGCCTTGTAAAAAAAGAAAGAAAAAAGAAATAAATATTTTTGTACTTTGACTATATTTTTCTGCATTTTTTAATACTGTATATAAGTTCCTCAACAAAGGCAGCGTTCACATTTGTACAAATAAACAGCAAGTATCCATGAAACGTGTTTTTTACATTTATTTTACTGTTTGTTTTTCAGTTTAAAATACTTTTTCAAAACATAACTATTTAAAGCAAAACATGGTTAACAATATTATCAAA
This sequence comes from Lepisma saccharinum, assembly GCA_022664845.1. NCBI lineage: Eukaryota > Metazoa > Arthropoda > Insecta > Zygentoma > Lepismatidae > Lepisma > Lepisma saccharinum. Next base: position 11,852 of record JAGDQP010045575.1, read on the forward strand.
ACTATTGTTAGTATGAGTCGTACATGTAGTCAAACTATAGTCTTGTACCGCTTCTGTAGGTACCATATGGGTACATCTGTGTGTAATATTACATAATCCAGCAATTAGATTGTCATTTTTGAATTGGGTATTGCGATTCTCAGGGTGCTTGTTGATCTAACAAATGAGTAACTCAGGGTGACCACAAGCACGAAAAGTCAGGAAATGTCAGGAAAATGATTAAATATGAGGTCAAAAGTCAGGGAAAAGTACAAAATCTACCGCTGCGTCAGGAAATTTATCCTCAGGGGCTCATGTGTGAAGATGCCAGAACATCCTTTTCACAAAGCTTTGAAACATATCTTCAAGTCAAGCAAGGAATTGCCAGGCTCGATGATTTCTATTGTCCACTTCTTTCAAATAACCGAAATATTCATCACTGTGGAAAGTGGTAAAGTTGAGTTTGATGTTTTCCCACGGAAATACTATAGTTGAGGGTGGTTTCTGAATCTAAACATCTGCTCTTATTGAAAACCAATGTGAACATACAAGAATAGCCCTAAGGAGAGTCCATGATGCTGTCAATTGCAAGGGAATCCGTAGTATTGTCATCACACAGAAAATGCACACATATGCAAGATCTGCTCGGATGCGATATTAAGATTATCTGGTAACACAGCGTAATGCTAAGAAAATAAAAAAGAATAACAAGAAAAGAAGGTCTTGAATAAAATAAAGAAACTGGAAGATGAGCAAGAGAAATTGAGAGAAAAATCTGAAACGGAGCAAGACGAACTTTCTCAGAAAATCAAACTTTTGTGGAAGTTGCAAAATTAACATTTGTGGGCATTGTTGAAAATTCTGTTTTCGTTCTGGTGATATTGTTTAATTATTGTAGAATTTATTCATACAAGTATGTTGTAGTTGTTAGCATTTTCTTTGGCTTGCCCTAACATAACATGTTCATGATGGAAAAAGGTAAATTTGGGTTATTTTAATCAGTACCTTTGCAAAATATTTTAGTAAACGCTTTGTTCCTATAGTTTTCTGCTGTAAAGAAGTAATAAAATCATAAAATTTGCTATTCAGGTGAGAGTTGGGCAACTATGGGGCTAGTGGAGGCTGCCTGTAAAACAAAACAAAATATTTTGCAAAAGAATGAAATCGGATAGTCTGAGAGTCAGGATTTTTTAAAAATATAGTCAGGAAATTTAAGTTCACAAATTTTGTGGGCACCCTGTAACTTCTAAAGGTAGGTTGTCAGGGTATCCTTGTGCTGTTGTACATTTAGCTAGTCCCTAATATTATCTGTTGTAGCTTCAAAGTTGAGCGCGCACATGCTTATTTGTGCTCTATTACGTACTTTATATATATATATATACGCGTATATATATATAAAAGGATTGCAGATAATTCTCCTGGTGACCTTAGCGAATGTGGAAGTATAAGCACATACAAATTTTGGCCACTCGAGCGCCATTACTTTGGGAGATATCGATGATATAAAAGTCAAATTCTGTCTGTGGAAAGTGATTAAAAAGTGTGAAAATACTCTTCTTAAATTACCAAAAGAAATGGAAGGTAAATATACAGTAATGGGTACTGAGTGGAAGGCGCTACATATTGGAGGGTATGTTCTGCATGACCGCCATATTGAATCTCTATTGATTTTCTTACATGGGAAGGGAATCTTGTAATGCGTCATTTTGGGGTAGAATTTCACGAAAAATACGTTTCTGAAGCCATTTTTGCCATAAATGTGTCATTGTGTGATAAGGGTATGTAGCACTAGTATAGCGTAATGATGGAATAGCTTGAAAACACCCATTTTGTTTTGGAATAACGAAGAAAAATTAAATCCAAATGCATACAAATTGATCCTGGGTATAGTGCCCTATCGATATGGATTGAAATTAATTTGGGTTTCATTGCTTCCACTCTTTCAAAACAAAATAAGACTTTTAAGATTATTACATATTACACGCATAGAAGTGACATATATCTATACCCTATTTCTGACAATAACACATTTACGGCGGCGAAATTGACTTCAGAAACGTATTTCTCGTGAAATTCTAGCCCAAAATGACGCATTACACGAGCCCCTTCCCATTTAAAAAATTAATAGAGATTCAATATGGCGGTCATGCAGAACATACCCTCCAATATGTAGCGCCTTCCACCCAGTACCTATTACTGTTTATTTTCCTTCCGTTTGTTTCAGCAATTTAAGAACACAAGAGTATTTTCACCCCTTTTTTTCACTCTCCACAGACAGAATTTGACTTTTATATCGATATGTCCCAAAGTAATGGCGCTCAAGTTGCCAAAGACATTCTAATGTTGACGGAAAAAAATGTACAATTCTTTTCTGTCCCATCAGTATGTTTGCTTGTAAGATACGAGAGAAAGCATCCACAGTTTAATAAAGGGAGATCGTCTCTCATACACAAAGATAATACGTAATGTTCGGAACTCTTTATTTGAAACCTCGTGTTTGTCGGTCGCTGTGTATGGTAAATGTAGAAATTGATACAGAGTCAGTGGGCTCGTTCGGAAACTACGAACGAGTTTAACGCGTTAATCTCGTTCTCTCACGAAGCGTTCGGAAACCACTTTCATGAAGTTCGTTCATTTAGTTAACCGTTCGGAAAGTCACTCTCAGTTAATTTCGTTCGCGCACGAAACGAACTATCTCTTACTTCGTGAACTTCGTTAAAATTAACATGGCCACCATCCGCATGATAAATTTACCTCGTTTCGCATCATGTAATCTTATTTTGCTTCATCTAGAGGTATAAAATTGTAGCCATGGCTGCTATTTCTGCAGTAGGGAACAATTTTGACGCAGCTATTGTACATAGCAGGTTAATATAACGGTTTATCTTAAACAATTGATTTATCATTATTTTCTCATATTTAACACTTTTTCGAGCTGTGGATTGCTGTTAGATATCACGATTGCCACTAGATAGCACCACCAGTAAAATATAAAATTATTTGAGAATCCTTTTTCTAGAGGCTTTTTAAGTAAAAGAAAGAATAACGTCGTATAGTACAAAATTATCGCGTTTATGAAAGACACTCCAGTTCTGTGTATTACTTCAGACTTTTCTAATGATTTCAGTTAAATGACAAGTTCTTGATGGAAGGCATGCTGTTTTAGCTTTCATAAAGCCTGAATGTACCACGTTCTTTCACGTTTTAATTTTAATCCGCAAGCAGCAATAGGCTATTGTATAAGATGGAATTGAATTGAATTTTACTTTTGGCCTTTAGACATCTAAGGCTGAGGGCGGTATAAGGTGGATTATCGAGTATTTAATAAAATAGTTGTTTTGTCTGCCGGTCGAGCGGTTTGCGGCGATAGGCCATCGGCTGGAAGATCCCGGGTTCGAGTCCCGACAGGGTCATGTGTGTGGATTTTAACAGCTAAAGGCGAAATGTGACGGGCCGAAGTCCAAAGTTACTAAACTGGCCCATATAAAAATAAAGTTGTTTGGTCTATTATTGGTTTCTCTTCTTGGCCATACAATTTGACTAAGACGTTAAATGTTAATTCCTTGCAATTTATTTTAAATATTTTCTGTAATTGGAATATTTTTCTTCTCCCGTAAATGTGACTTAGTTGGCAAAGTCATGGAAATTTTGAAGGATATAAAAATATGTAGGAACTTCAGCCAGATAATTCTTGTATATAAGAGAATCGATTTATTCTACTGTTGACC